>MJUU01012565.1:44799-58703 GCA_002080025.1 Modiolus philippinarum | reverse complement strand
CTATTTGGAACCTTACAATATCTAAATTTTTGTAAATTTTGTTTGAAACTAAGGAGTATCTCCATCATGCAAAGCTCTGTCCTTAGCTGATTTTGGCTTTACATGTAGATCATTTTGGTTATTTGTTCTCTATTAGTTTTTACATATCTTTGAGTTTTTGGTCTACCAAACGTTTAGATTTTATCTGCACTGAAGAGACATAAGTTGTCGAAATGCGCATATGCAGAAATTAAATTCACAGTATCTTCGATATTTAGTTATTTGTTACCACTGGGTCGATGCCACTGCTGGTGGACTGTTAGTCCCCGAGGGTATTCACCAGCCCAGTAGTCAGTACTTCGGTGCTGACCCGAAAGCCGATTCTATTTGGAACCTTACAATATCTAAATTTTTGTAAATTTGGTTGAAACTAAGGAGTATCTCCATCATGCAAAGCTCTGTCCTCAGCTGATTTTGGCTTTACATGTAGATCATTTAGGTTATTTGTTCTCTTTTAGTTTTTACATATCTTTGAGTTTATGGTCTTCCAAACGTTTAGATTTTATCTGCACTGAAGAGACATAAGTTGCCGAAATGCGCATATGCAGAAAATTAAATTCACAGTATCTTCGGTATTTAGTTATTTGTTGATGTACATTTACTCCAATCTTTTATACTTCCATGATAGAGCTGAGCACATGACTATAGTAGATGCGGTCACCAAACTGTCTTTTTGTTATCTACATTCTTGAAGGAAATATTGTTGTGTGGGGTGCTGCTGACAAATTTTCTCTCCAGATATACTAAAATATAAAATGATCAATTGTGATTTCATGAAAAGGAGTTTTCAAAAAATTAGAATATATATGCTTCTAAATTTTTTAACGAAACATAACCTAGTGTCATTTAAAGCCATTTGTTTTTTTAAAAAGAGTACAGTACAAATCAAAAATTTTACGAATGGGTAATTCATAAACGTAAAATATATTTGGCAAGCTACACAAAAAAACAACAACAAAAAACAATAGTTTATTGATCAAAATTCTTTATCGTATTCTGTATCTTTATGAGAAATTTGGAAAAGAAATTTCCATTACGTCAATATATTATAAGGATATATAAATCTATATAGGTACGTAGTTTGTATATTTTTGTATGATAATAGGACAACACCCGTCGACAAGCATACAATATCATGATAGATGGAATCAACAGATAAGTCAGTATTGAGGTAAGAGACAGAATAAAATTGGTAGAATTAACGAAATTACCGAAAACGATTGTGAAGAACCGAAATCCAAAAGGGCAAATAGACGAAGTATGTGCAAAACTACTGACTTGTCGAAAAATTGTCACAACATTAAGGTAAAAGTTGAATATAAGGCAATGTATCTGCATTTATAGTTAGCAGAAAAGATTTTAAAGAAAATTGAACAAAAGATCTAGTAGTAAGTTGTCTGATCCTGTCTTTTTTTAATTGACTTGATATATCACAAATATGAATAAATAGTACTTAGATACTTATATTAATTAATCAAAGGACTGTTGTGTGTTTATAAAGAGATCGTCAGTTCAATCTTACAATACCTTACGTTTTTAAGGCAAATCACTCCTCAAGAATTTTTTAGAGCAGAAGCTCATTAACAGTTGCTTGATTTGAAAAAGTTTAAGTTTAAACAAATTATATTCATTTAAGGTTTTTTAATAAATACAGAACATTTATAGTTTTTAATTTGATTACGCACGATTAGATGTCACATTAGATTGTGATGAATGAATTTAACGAGTCTTTTAAATCTTTGTTAGATGCTAATTCTGAAAGAATTTATAATAACTTTTAAAACACAAAGTCTCCTAAGAAACAATGACCCAAGAGACAAATGTTATGAACAATGTCCTTCTATTGTTGCACACTTGTATTGTTCCCGCTTGCTTGAACATGTAAAGGTTTTAAAACTTCAAACAAGAAGACATAATTCATACAATAAATGTGAACCAAACCATCAATCCAAAACGAATAATCCAAGGACAATGGCAACATCGGAAACAACAAAGAAACAGAGGCACTACATGAGTACGGCACAGAAAAGAAAAATGAAGACATACACACACAAAGATTAACAACATGGTCCCAATAAAAACAATTGGTTAGAACAGGTGTACCGGTAGAGGAAGCATCTTCTGTTTCTTATACAAGATACCCGATATATCTGGTGTTCTCAGTTGTTATAAGATATATCGTGTGTTATCGGTTGTCATAAGATCTATCTTGGGTTATCAATTGTTATCAGATCTATGCGTTGTTTTTGGTCATTTTAACCTGGAGTTGGGATGTTGTCTCCTTGACATTTACCCCATTTCCTTTTTGTTATCAGTTGTCATAAGATCTATCCGCTGTTGTCAATTGTTATGAGATCTATCTAGTGTTATCAGTTATTATAAGATCTATCAAGTGTTGTCAATTGTCATAAAATTTATATGTCATCATTTTTTCTAGGATCTATCTGGTGTTTATTAGTTGTAAATAACATTTATTTGGTCTTTTCAGTCGTCATAAGATACATCTGGTGTTTTAGCCGTTATAAGATATATCTGGTGTTATCAGATTTCAGAAGATATGTATGGTTTTATCAGTTGTCATTAAGATCATTCTGGTGATATTAGTTGTAGTAAGATCAGTTGTCGTATGATCTAACTGGTCTATCATTTGTCATGATATCCATTTGGCATTATCAGTTGTCATAAAATCTTTCTAATGTTATTCGTTGTCATAAGATCATTATGGTGTTATCAGTAGTTGTAAGATCTATTTTATAGTTCCTATTTCGATATTTTTGGAAATGAGTACTTCTTTTTGGACTACTTTAAGATTATGACTTTCCACATCATTTGATTTTAATGCTGCTGATGAGAGGTTACTCCTTGAAACACGTGTACAGCATAACGAAATTTACTGTTTTTATGCAACTTCGGTATATTTTGTATTATGTTAATGATTGTTAACATATTATATTGAGGGGTTATGTTACGGATTTTGAATATGAAAGGAAGCAGTACCTCTTCATTTTTTTTATTTATGCATAATTACATGTGACATTAAATTGTGAAGAAAAACAGCAGGTCTGTTCTCTGTAAAGAAAATAACGCCATAACACCTGCAAACATTATGTATTATCTTCATCAAATAAAAAAGAAAGGAAATGGCTTTAATCTAGTGAATGTTTTGTTGCAGATTAAGCCAAGTTATAATGGAGTACTGTAAGAAGTTATCCTCATGGGACATTTATGGCGTACGAAGTTTCCCTTATCGTGGAAAGAGGAAATATTCTCCATGATGTTCATCAGACATTTAACGGGTCACTAATCATTCAAAATAACGTATTCGGCTTAACAATATTGCAGTTTGAAAGAGAATTCAAAGCATGTCTAGAAAGAAGAAAACAGCACGAACAAAGAATAATGAACATACGGTTTCCAAACAAAACAACGAATGAATATATACAACACCTGAAATACGGAGGCGACACAGTGGAAGGTAGGGAGATTTTTATAATATCATGAAAATTAAAAGATGATGTACAAAAAGTGCAATTTACAATTACACTAAAAAGTAATCTCAGCACTTAAACAATTTACAAAGCGACTAGATCTCATTGCCTACATGTAGCTATCATCACGTCGTCTATGACAGTGTTTAGGTCATCTGTGAATCTTCAGTTTTGGTCTGTTCATGGGCTTTATACAAATAAATGTGTAAATGGTATTCAGCTTTTGTGACAACATTTTAATGGACATAAGCAGAAAGTTAATTTATTTTCTCTAATTCTTGTTCAAAATAAATACTTCCCAAATGATGTTAGATGAACTTAATAATCAACATGTTTAGACATTGATCTCACTTGCTGATTGGTTGTCTCGTGTCAGTTTCTAGAAATAGTGCAACCGGATGTTGATGAAATTAACACCTGCATCATTGTCTAGCGAATTGATTTTTACATTTTTATGACTAAAATAACTAAATTAATTGATAATATGACATTTTTTATCAAAAATATTACATTCAACACCCCTTTCAATGAAAGGCGCAATGATACATATAGCAACGATGATAGCAACAAAATGGCGGCATACTGGCGACTGGAGACTATGGAGATCGCTTTGCGTCAAATAAATTGAGTAGGAATTAGAGAAAAAATCTCTAACATTGTTTTCCGGTTTATTACGATAATTTCTCACATCTCGATAGTTAAATTTTCACATTTTAAAGTTCTCGGATAAACCTCGAACTTTAAAATGTGAAAATTTAACTATCTCGATGTGAGAAATATACGTAATGAACTGGAAACAATGTTAGAGACTATATATAACTTTATGATTTTGTTATTCATCGCCACGTGCACTGGGTCGATGTCATTGCTTATTGACTATTATTTACCGGGGGTAAAGCGTCTGTAAGTCTCGTCACGTGACACCGAGAAATCACGATAAACTTGTAATTTGAAAACATTTTCCGCCAACATATGACGTATAGGTATTATGACGTTCAAAGTTTTTGTTTGAAACGTCATGTATTTTTGTTGAAAATGCAACTTCCGGGTACAATTTATGTGCCCTGAAGTTTCAAAATTGAACGAGACTTACAGACCCTATTCGCCAAAAAATAGTCCAGTATTTGATATTGTCCTGACCTTATTTGGAAACTTACAATATTTAGATTAGAGACTTTTGTTTAAAAGTAATGGGTATCTCCCTCATACAGACCTATATCCTTAGTTATTCTACATTCAGTTTAGATCAATTTGATTATTTGTTCTCTATCAGCTATCATATATCTTTTGATTTATGGATTTCCAATATTTTGACTTTATATGCACTGATGCACTTTAGAGATATAAGTTATTGAAATAACATATTCGAAATGAAAATTCGTTATTTTGTTACCTTAATGGTATTATCCTCGGCATAGCGGTCCTTTACATAAAAAAATATTTTGAAGTACATTTAATACACCCGTTCTGAATTTTGAACTATAAAATTCATATTTCAGTACTAAAATTTACGACAAAAGGGGCGAATTTAATTTCAAAATTATCAATTTCCCCTACATGGACAGTAATATTTAGTTTTTTCCTGTTTACGGAGTGTATGTTTCACAGTTGATTCGTTACGGCAAAAATAATACAGACTTTCTCATTAGACATAGTTGTATCCATGATCAAAATTCATTAATCATAGCTTCAATAAATTCCGTCTCACATTTTAATTAAAAAAGTTCGTCAAAAGATATTAGTCCATTAAGAAACAAATTGGAAGTTTTGGTCCGATCTATGATTCACTTTTAACTTAATACTTAAATGACTATTTCTTTAAACTGTCTACGACCTTTCAATAGCAATTGCTGTTGAGCTACAACCAGACTCTAGCACAGGGAAGATAAGTTTTTGGCGCGCCATAAAACCGGTTTAACACACCATTTCCCCCGAAATGCCTGTAACAAGTCAGGACCATTGTGGTCGACAATTTTCCCTTGGTTTCTACCTGCTGTGTTTTTGTCTCATGGACTTTGACTCCTGACAATTATGTTCGGTTATTTTGTTATTACCCCTTTCCAAAATATAAGCAATGACAGGTAGGGAGAAATGCTTTCATCGACTTTAATCGAGAATCGACAAACCCGATGTTTCTGAAAATTGAATACATTAATAAAGGAATTGACCTTATTGATATTGCAGGCATTTTTGGGGACCCAGATATTCAAAAGCTTGTACCCGTCTATTTTGACAACCAGGACATGCCTGTCATTTCCTTTATTTATATGACCTACTAGAAACATTTTTTTCAAATACTCTTCTATTACCTGTGATGCTAATTTCGAGAAGAACTACCTAGCAGCTGAGACTGTTCCACGTCACCATATCGCTATGACTCTTGTGGACATATATTAACGGGGAATCTTAAGATCATTGAAGATAAGGAAGTCAGACAATTCTTTAGAAAAGGGCCTAAATATCTCCCGCCTTCAAAAATAAACTGGCAAGCATGTTTTAATAAATTAAAGACGCTGTAACCAGTTATTGTAAAAAATGGTGCAAACGAGAAAGTGCAGATAATGGGAAAAAGAAGGTAAACGGGGAATGTGTCAAAGAGACAACGACCCAAAGGGCATAAATAACAACTCAAAGCCACCATAAGATCTTCAATGTTCGATGAGGAAACCCCACAACCAACGGCAGGTCGGAGTTGGCCCCTAAATAAAGAGTAATCAAGTTCAGCGAAATAAACATCATCCTAGACTCCCATAGACATAAAGTGAACTAACAGACAAGACACACAAAGGCTTAATAAATTTCCTGACTTAGGACAGGCGCAAACCTGCTGCGGCGGGGTTAAACTAGTTTTATTGGGCCCAAACCTTCCCCCTATAGCCAATGTGATAATAAAAAAAAACAATCGTAACAACAGTAAAATTCAGTTGGCAACATGACTGAGTCAATTGTGAAAAATGAAACTGAAAGAACTAAATATATGGACATAAACATGAAATCACAAGAGACTACAAGCAGTTAACTGACATTACCAACTGACAAATTAAGTTATGTACACTCAGTATACAGCTTCCATCAAGATCCCTTCCATTGAGGAGTTTAGCATAATGATTTCATGTATATACCGGAATACATAACCCGTGTCCATGCAATACTGGTTTTAGAAATTTAGAATGTGTTTAGTTAAAATGCAAAGACCCTATCAAAAAATCAATGTTAGTACCAAAGAAGGCCATACGTAATGACTTGACGACAATATCGTAATTATAACCCTTATGAATTAGACGATTTAAAGGTTTTATAAATTTGTTAGGCGAGTTTAAGTATTGTTTACTCTTATGTAAAACATTACCGTAAAATAAGGGATGTGAAATGCCAGCTTTGATTAGATATTTACAGGTTGCAATTATTTATGAACTAAGTCTTTATATCGATGATAGTAAAGGTTTTAACTAGTTTATGATAACAAAAACCTTGATGTAATAGTTTTTCAGTTATGAAAAGATTCCTCTAAATTTGTTTAAAGATAAAATTATTACCAAGGTCACCAACAGAATAAATTTTTATAAAGATAATTATGTTGAGTCACCTCCTAAGCTGTCTGTAAATAGAATTAAGTCAAAATTGAAGGATCTTGGTAAAAAAAAATATGTGTTTTTACCTGTTGACAGGGCTTCTAACAACGTTGCTATTGTCTGAAAGAAATACTACATCGATGTCCAACAAAACGAACTGGACAAGTCAGACACTTTCAAACGTAACAATTGGAACGAAAAAACGTTAACTAAACAGAGAATCATATACAACATTATAAGGATACAGAAATGCTTCAAGATCCATCTAAAGATAACATCTTACCTACCATGTACTGGGTTCCGAAGCTTCACAAAAATCACTTCAAACATCGTTTTATTTCAGCATCTAGTAAGTGTTCTACTACCAATTTATCCATCCATTTAACTAGTTCACTTACTTGTATAAAGGAGTTGGTTATTAAATACTGTGAAAAAACTTATCAAAACTCTGGTGAAAATTACTTTTGGAGTGTAAAAAATTCTATTGAAGTTTCAGATAAACTACAATCTATTCAAAGACCAGTCTCATCTATCGACAGTTATGATTTCTCTACACTTTATACTACCCTTCCACATAATTTGATTAAATCAAAGTTGGGACAACTTATTAAATGATCTTTTAAATTTTCTGGTCTGCAGTTCATTTGCTCTAACAAAAAGCACGGATTCTTCTTTAATATAACCTATAATAAAAATAGTATTCCCATGGGTACAAATTGTGCATCTCTCATTGCAGATCTTTTTCTTTTCTGTTACGAACGAGATTTCATGAAAAAAACTTCAAAACGGAACCATACCTAACAGTGATAAACTTATTTCTATTTTCAATGATAACAACAGGTATATTTACGATATCCCCCGTTTTTAGATTATGTAGACATTATTTATCCACAACAACTGAAATTAATAAAGCTAACAATAATTTCAAATGTTGCCCTTTTCTGTATTGACTCTGGTAAAATCAAAACCAAAATATATGATAAAAGGGATGATTTTGATTTCGATATTACTAATTTCCCTTTTCTTGACGGCGACATTCCCCTTGCTCCATCCTACGGGGTGTTTATTTCTCAACCGGTACGATTCGCACGAGTTTGTTCTACTCTTGATGATTTCAATGAACGTAACAGAACTATCACAGCCAAACTTTTACAACAGGGTTACAGATTTCATAAGTTTTTAAATACATTTAAGAAGTTTTGTAATAGATATGAACATGTTATATCTAAATATGGCGTTACTCGTAAACAGCTTATTACTATGGGCATTTCTAGTCCTCAATTTTACGGAAATGTTGTTAAAAAATGCCAGAAATTGATTAAAAATCCAGAAAAGCTAGGACGTAACTTACATTCTTTACGTAATAGGGGATATCGGCAAGATATTCTGCTTGCATCCGTTAATTTAGCTTTGAGACCTAGTGACCTGAAAATTTTGCACACATACTGGCCTCTCACTGATACTGCCGATGTCCACTGAAATTTTTGATGATTCTTGACCAAACCCTTCGGGAAGTTTTGAGTCTGATTTTTCTTCCGTAGTGCGACAGTGTTTTACCAGCAGACTAGGCTCCTTGGGCTAGCCGGAAGTTTAGCAGCGAGCACCCCTTGACCCATCTTTCAAAATTACGTATTGTCTTTTTCTCTCCTTTCAAGATTGTGGTCATTGAGTTAGTAGTCTACCTGTATTGGATTTTATTCGTATGTTTTTATACTATAGGGAAACGGGACAGATAAAGGGGGAGGTTTGGGTACCCATAAACCGGTTTAACCCTACCACTGGCTTTTGCTAATGCCGGTACCAAGTCCGGCTGTCCCGAGTTCCTATCGTTGTCTACATTTGTCTTTTGTCTTATACGTGTTTTTCTTGTGTAGTTCCCTTGCAAATTGTTGCATGTTATTATAATTTTCAGCCATTGTAGGTGTTTCCTGTTATCCATTTTTTAACATGAGACAAGGGTGAAGCAAAACATTGGAACAGCGCTTTAATTGTTGTTCTTCATCTTGAAATGATTTGTTCAAACACCGAAATAAAAAATTCTTTCTTTTTAAATTTTCACAGGCACAACCATGATCGCAGATCAGATGCCTAGTGAATTATTCCATCTAATCGATATAGCTGGCACTGAATTAGTAATGCGGACAAGACAACGGATGTTTAGTATCATTGACAAAATAAAAAGTAAAGCGTTCCCTAGATTCAGACACATTTTCAGTGGAAGTCTTGCTGAGGGTATATATTTACAGGGAAGTGACATTGATATGATGTTTGACTTCAAAGGACTAACCGTTATAGATAATTTTAAATATTTACCTACATTAGTGGGGCAAACCGTATTACTGATGGAGCAGGATATGCGACATCCTGGTTTCTGTAAATTAAAACTTATTGATGAAGGATATAGTACACCACAATTTATTATGTATGTTTTAAAAAAAACAAAATTTGGTATTTTCATCTCAACTGAAAAGTTTATTAATATACTCAGTTCTATTTCCATATTAAATACGAGACATGGACCTTGTCTATCCGATATCAATCAGTATGTTGATTGCGCCTCTTGCTTTAGATCAAAGTGTTGGCCTCAAGTTGCGAATGGCTGGATACATCGACACAGGAAAGGGCAGTGGCCTTCAGAAGACATAATCAATTCCGTCGTAAACGACGGCTGTTTATTAGTACCTATTGGTCCGAAATATGATTGTGATGACCTGTTATGGAGAATATCCTTTTCTTTGGCAGAGAAAAGACTAATCCATACATTCAATTATACACAATTACTTTGTTATATTCTATTAAAATTAACACTTAAGTACTTAATCAATGCAAATCAAAATGTTAAGATTTACTCTGCTCGTACTTCTTCAAGACAACAGTATACTGGGTATCAGAAGAAATACCTATTGACACTTTCATAATGAATAATTTATCATATTGTTTTTCTCTATGTTTTGATAAACTAATATCGTTTGTAAGAAATTGCTATTGTCCAAATTATTTTATTCCTCAGCAAAACATGTTTATCGAAAAAGTGAACGAATCAAACAATGAATTAATCTTGAGTATTTTAGGTGAACTGAGACACATTGGTCATAAATGCATAATTGATAGTATCTTTGGAATTGACTTCGGGAATCACACAACTATAACCAACTATTTTTTCACATCCATTAACCTTGATTTTCTGTTCTACAGAATAGCAATTCCAGTAGTTTTAGGAAATATCGAAAGGGGATACGAAACATTAAATTATATAGACTTAATAATGGAATCACAATCATCAGAATTTATATTGGGTGTACTCGGATAATTATCATGCAGATATGAATCAACGAATATCACAGATGTTGGTTTTACCTGAATATAGCCGTAAACGTAATGATAAAATCCGAAGGTGGAAGAAACACCTAATGGATGGTACAAAGACAGATGCTGTGTCTGGTTGGTTGTTATATGCTTCATTTTATTATGTACTCGGACAGTACAAGAAAACAATACAAATAGCTGATAAAGTTCTGTCCCTTTTTACACCTGATATGATTTTGTTATGTAGTGCCGGCTATAGAATGGAACACATGAACAAATACAAACTTAGAACAGAAGGTCATTTGACACTAAATCATAGAATGAGACAAGGAACAATATGAGATGTGTGTTATATAAAACAATC
This sequence comes from Modiolus philippinarum, assembly GCA_002080025.1. Classification (NCBI taxonomy): domain Eukaryota; kingdom Metazoa; phylum Mollusca; class Bivalvia; order Mytilida; family Modiolidae; genus Modiolus; species Modiolus philippinarum. The sequence goes on along the minus strand of MJUU01012565.1, from coordinate 47,934 downwards.
AACACTAATACCACAAGAACTACAACTAGAAGTACAGGATGAAGATTTGGATGTTAACCCTGTTATTCTGGCACATTTTTTACGTTATCTTTCCATACATATCTTCACGATAATAACAACAAAGAACGTGCATTACGTGAATTATATCTTACAGCAACAGAAGGATATCTTATGAATGGTAAAACTTTATCGAATTCGTTAGTGTTACTTGGTACCTGTTATGAGATGTCGGGTAACAGAGATACAGCATATCATTGTTATAATGAAGCTTTACAATGTAAATATGGCATGTGTCGTTCTGCTGAAAAAAGGATCGCAATCCTCCTTAGTACATGAACATTTTGTGACACAAATGAGAATAGATGCAAAAGGATTTAACAATTTATATCGCAATGCAAGATATGTAACATAGATTTGAATTTTATAATAAAGAGACATGATAACTTCCATAGTTTATACTTATTGACTAGTTATGAGGGAATAGCAAGTTTGTTGTCCCCGAGACTTTGACTATTGACCGAGGCGTAGCCTCTAGGGGTCAAGGGGACAACAACCAGTCTATAAGTGTCTTATTATACCGAAAACACAAGATTTAAAACTTTGAATCACGTTTCGCATTTCTAGTATTCGTTTTATTCGTTTCTAGTATTCGTTTTATAAATTTTGTATTCTTATAAAAACTTACACAACTACATCTATTTTTTTCAACAAAACTTAATCTGTGGCAAAGTGAATAGTGGTAATTGTAATTTACATAACTAGTTTAGAGTTGTCACTTGGAAACAATGATTTCAGAGCATTCCGAGTTCTCAACATTACTTTTAACAAAGGGAATCACAAATGAACACTCTATAAGTATTTTGTTTTACCAAAAAAAATCATCTTTTTTAAAAATTATCTTTGAATAATATTTCTCTCCTTTCTAGTATTTTTGTTTCTAAATTTTGGTATTCCTATTAACACATAAACAAAATTTATTCTGCTTTAAAGTGAATAGTGTTCACTGTAATTTGCATAGCTAGTTTACAGTTGTCACATGGAAACAATGATGTCAAAGCATTCTGATTTTTATCCAAATAATAAACAACAAAATACCGAAGTTACTGTTAATTTATTTTCTGCATATGCGATCAAACCAGAAAAAATTGGAAGTCCATAAAAAGTCCGAAAAAACTGTACAAGCTGATAGAGAACAAAAAACCAAAACGATCTAAATAGAAAAGCCGAAATTCAACAAAGGACAGAGTTTTGCTTCAGGGAGAATGCGCTTTGTATTTTATTAGCCAATACAAAATGGTTAGAATTGTACGGATCTGAACATCAAATTCTGATCAATTTGTATTTGCTAGACAATATGATGAGCTTAACTAGGACCATTTCGTACACACGAGTTCTGATTAATCGCTATGAGGGCTTTGTTAAAGGTTTTGATGGGGTTGACCGTTGTAGATTGACAAACGAGGCCAAGGACGCAAGACGACAGAAACTATTCGCTATTATGACTCGATACTTATTTTTTATTGGAAAAGTATAGCAAATAGAAGTCAACTTCAAATTGCAAATATGTTCAATTTATATCAAGCCCTACCAACTTGAAAGAAAATTTTAGTAACATCCCTCATCATTGATATTTATAATATATATATATATAAATAACTGTAAAAAGAAATTGAATAAATGAAAAAATATGCTGAGTAATTTAAAAGATCTTTTTATAGAACAAATTATATAGATATCAAGAAACATTTTATCATAAATGAGTTTAATGTTTCTATATATAATAAAACAAAATATTTTGGTCAAATTTTACCAGACAGTCATATGCCAAGGTCAAGGTCACGATGTAAAATATCCTGGTACAAAATGAAAGGTCTCTCCACAAGGAATACACATACAAAATATGAAAGCTCTATCACTCACCATTCAAAAGATATACCCAGTGTTAAAGTTTTTATGCAGTTGTTCAAATTTCAAGGTCAAGGTCACAAAGTAAAAAATTCTGGTACCAATTAAAAGGTCTTGCTACAATGAATGTACATGCAAAGTATGAAAGCCATATCACTTACAATTCAAAAGATATATCCAATCTTAAGTTTATATATTTTTTTTTCAAAAAGTCCATCACATGCCAAGGTCAAGGTCAAAAGGTCAAAAATTTTGATATCTTTTGAAAGGTCTTGCCACAAGGATTACACATGCAAAATATGAAAGTCCTATCTCTTACCATTCAAAAGATATACCTAATGTTAAAGTTTTTTGTGGACAAACAGACAGACAGACAGACAGACCAAAAACTATATGCCCCCCCCCCGAATCTTCGATTCACGGGGGCATAAAAAATAGATTTCACATATTTAGAAAATTGTAATTTTGGCCCCTTTGACCCCTTGTAGCTTGGAAATGGTAAGAGCTACGCCAAATCCGTTGGCATACTACTGAAAGCTTATATCAAGAGGAATTCAAAGAAAAAAATCCAATCGAAATCCGATGAAAAATAAAAATTTTAGGTTATCAGCAAATTTGCATTTTGGCCCCTTTCGGTCCCTCATAGCACAAATCACAAAAAACACATCAATTTCCGAACTCCTCTAATAGTTGAGCTCCATATTAGTTTTCATGTGTTTTCCCAGAGGGTCCAATGTTAAAACTATGTTCCCTGCTGGCGGACATCTTGGATAAAGCACAAACCTGAAAAACAACTTTTTGCAAGGGGCCATCAAAAGACTATTTTTGCCAATTCTGGTTCCAATTGACCCAGTGATTTCAGAGGAGATTTTTGAATGTGTTTTCCCATAGGATCCAATGTTAAAACTATAATTACTGCTGGCGGCCATCTTGGATATAGCCCGGATCTGAAAAACAACTTTTTTGCAGGAACCCTCTAAGGCTTTTGTGGCCAAGTTTGGTTTCAATTGGCCCTGCAATTTTAGAGGAGAAGATCTTTGAGTGTGTTTTCCCATTGTGTCGAATGTTAAAACTATGATCCGCGCTGGCCGCCATCTTGGATACAGCGCGGATCTGAAAAACAACTTTTTTTGCATAGGACCATTTAAGGACTATTGTGGCCAAGTTTGGTTTCAATTGGCCCAGTAGTTTCATAGGAGAAGATCTTTGAAAGCGTTTTTCCATTAGGGT
>MJUU01012565.1:12154-28970 GCA_002080025.1 Modiolus philippinarum | reverse complement strand
TAGATCAGCATATGCATCCAGGCAAAATTGGGTTACTCTGACAATGTGCCATAACGAGGCGAACTCTGTAATCATTGATTACCTATGTTTTTTTCTACTCTTTTGTTTTGATTGCAAGAAAAAAGTTGTATTCGCACCGAAAGACTTGGGTTAGGCTTATTTCTGTGAAATCTTATCCAATTTTAGGTGGAACAGAATAAAAAATAAAATATAAAAGCCTTCCATTTGCCCCATATCTGTATGTTGTCAACGAAAATCTTCTACAATGTAATTAACTTAACTGGACTAAAGTAGGATCAATCAAATTATGTAAGCAAGGTAGTAATAAAAGTAGTCTCCTTAATATGGTACAGTATAGAATATTTTAATGTCTCCAAAACCACTTTCTTTTTAATCTCTGCCATTTTTATGTTACGCTTTCTTTTTGTTTTGGCTGGTGAAAAAAAAAACACAAAACAAGTGACACAATTAATATCAGCAAACAGAGCTTTTATTTCCTCTTTTACAGTTAACATAAAGTTAAAATTAAACAGAACAGAAATCTCCAACTGATCCAAAAACAGTTAACATAGTTAACAAATTAACCATGATCATGATGACAACTGATTTCATGGCCAGATCCAGGGTTTTCGAAAAAGGGGAGGTGGCTTAAATCCCGAAAATGATATAAAAATTGGTGAGTGCAGTGAGGCAAAATATTTGACTACTTTTTTTTACTAAATATCCTATAAAAATATATCATTTTCAAGTAAAATTTGTAAAGATTTGTTAAAATTACAAGTATGTGGGTAGTTTCATACAGAACAAGGACTTATGCGTCCTTGTAGAGGGGCCGATGGGTTTATTTCGTTCTCCGTGATCAGGGATTTCAATTCCCCGTGATTCGTTTTCCATTTCATTAATTTGTCGTGTATCGTTATTAGAACATTGTTTGATCCGTGATTGACAAAATGAATTTCCCATGAACTGTGATTGGTCCGAATAATTTTTTCGTGATTCGTGATGAGACCACCCCATCAGGCCCCTCCTTGTACAGAATGAGAAAGATCATTCTGTTATCTCCCTGTACCAAGTTATATATGGTTAAAGTGTAGTCCTACAATATAGAACCTTGAGCTGTTTCTTTTTCATATATACTGACTTTTACATTCAGCGTGAGGTCCTATCGTATGTGTCTAAAAACCCTTAGCAAATGGTTTTTCACGAAACATGGTCATATAGTTTGTTCTCTGGTTTAGAATTATACTCCCAAAAATGAATTTATGTGTTTTACCGTTTGCTGTAGTACCAAATCTTCAAAAACAGCAGAAAATCCTACTTGCATTCTTGAATATCAAATCGAAAGTTGGTAAGAATGAACTTGCAAAATCATAGACAAAACGATATAGACAAAAGCGTACTGCTGTATCATTCTCCAACAGAAGATCGTGCTTTTCACCATAATTACTAAAATCAAATGCTTTGGGGTTATTTTTTTCCGTCCCTGGATTTCTGATACCTGTAAGTCTTTTAGTATTTTTACTCAATTAATCCAAATATCCAAAAATAGACATCTAAACACTCTTTTTGACACGCTCCCGTGCTTTGTTGTGATTAATTCTTTTGTCATTATAATTTAAATCAATACCCGACTCGTTTCGAAATGTTTTCACATCTTTGTTTATTTTTATACTACATGAGGGAAAATGTACACCGAGATAGACGATGGATAAAAACTCATGAAAAACAAATGAAAAATAAGATTTTCAAATTAAAATAAGAACTTCTCGTGCGAAATCCACTCTTGCATGCACTTTTATGATGAACTTCGTTTTTTAAAAATTCGAAAATCATTGAAATAGGGCGAATGCTCTAGATATTGCACCTCTTGGGAAATTATTTTTATTTAGCAGTTTTGGGAATAATAGTCTGAATGGCAAGAGAGGTATGTTTTTTAATGATTTACATGTTAAGGTCCGTGAAAACTTAAATATATTCAAAAACATGGCATACAGTCCGACAGGAAACTAATTTTATTTCCGACATGAAATCATGTCAGAAAGTGCTAATGGAAATTTTAAAGATCCGATATGACTTCGCACTTTCAAGAAAATTTTAAAATGCAAAAATCCGATAAAAACGTTAAATATGGAATAGAAGTGCGAAGTCATATATTATAGGACTAGGTTAAAGTGGAGATAACGTTAATCTAAATATCAAAAGAGGCTATATTGATATGCTAATTAAAATTATTTCCAAATTGAACCATACAAAACTAAATTGGTACAGGGAAATAATCATCCAATGTTTCTCATTCCCACATTTTTATCGTATTTGATGAAAAAGGGGGTAATGCCCCCTAAAATCTGCCATTGGAGTTTTTATCAAATACATTTAAAAACACATTTAATAAGACAGGCATGCAGACCCAGGGTTCAAATGAGGTTCTAGAAAAGGGGGGTTTCAGTCATTTGTTGCCAATTTTACCGATTTCTGCATGGTGTTCTGTCAAAATTTTGCACGAAATTTAAAATTTTATCCAGAAAAGGGATTCTAAGCCCCAGAACAAACAACCTTGATCCTAAACGAACAACCAGCTGTAAATGCCTAAAACACATTAACACAAAAGGTCTTCGGAAAATCCCCCCTTTTTGAATACAATATCTGGGACATACGAAACAGACGTCTTTAATATGAAAACGAACTGGTTCAAAGTATCAATAACACGTGACACAAAACAAAAAACATCGACATGTACCGAACAATAGAGTCAAACTTACTACTCTTGCTGTTTGTGAAAGGTATGATGTTCTGCTGTTGGCAAGATGAAAAGGAGTGCTCGATTTGGTTAATATCGACTGCAGAAACTATTCGTGCGTGAAATTTGGCGCCAAATTTGCAAACAGAAAGTATATAGTATAAAATAAATACTCTGGTCCCTGATGCGTAACAAAAAGTTAAAATGTGATTGAAATGACAGAAACCATTAAATCAGAGACATGTTTTATATGTCTCTGATTAAATGCATGAAAATAAATACTGGGTAAAACGTGGCCAGGACAATAACACCGTTCATATTTATTTGTAACAGAATATAAGTTTCGCCATAACATTTGTTCCAAAGGTCAAAATATCACATAAAATTTGTTCCATTGGAACAAATATGATAATATTTGTTCTCAACGGAATAAATTTTATATAATATTTATTCCAAAAGGAATAAATATTATGCCAATGTTTATAATATTTGTTCAAATGCAACTTTTGTCAGATGGAACAAATATACGTTTACATATTCAAACTGCTACATGGGTTTTCGTATTTTCTTTTTAAAAAAAATCATTGTTTTTTGGGGGGTTTTTTTATTGCTGTTTTGAATAAATTTAGAAAATTTTATAAAGAAATGCCTTGGGAAATTTCATCTGTATATTTGTAGAGACTTTTTCTCATGTGCATTTACATATACTCCATATCCTTTCGTTGTATATTACAGGGTTATTGCATGAATATTTAAAAAATATATATATCATTATGATGGTATGACATTATTGCATTATTTTGTTAAATAACAAATACAATCCTGCATTCATGGTTGACTATATTTTATGAATGTTTAACATCTAGTAAGTGATTTCAGTCTTGAATTTACTGTCGTGTATCACATTTCTCATTGTTGGATGCTTCATGGTGACTTCAAGATGATGACCAACAAAAAAAGCACAGTCGAAAAGAAAGTACGGGGAAAGAGAGATAGACAAAGACAATCAAGCATCTACAGGTATCCTATGGATAGAGAAGACAAGTGTATTTGTTGTCCTACATGATAATATGTTCACTTCGAAATTTTATCCTATTCATAAAATATAATCCTCTCGGATGAAACTATTTCATGAAGAGCAAAAAGAATTGCGAAACTTTTAATCTTGTAGGATAAAAAAATCCACTTAAATTCTATCCATGGGATACATTTTCAGATAGGGACTAATATATTGTTACATCTTGACCTTTCCAATACTTATCCAGCCGACTTTTAAATTTGTCTGGCAGGCTATTCCACACTTTGGCTATTCTGACTCTTAAACTATTTTAATTCTTAAGTCTGTTTTAACTCTCTGTTGTACAAGTTTCTTATGTATTGTAACATTTGCTACAACCCTCATGGGTTAAAAGATTCCAATAAAGTTTAAGTTAATAAAATATAAGCATTCTTAAGTCACAACATATAACAACAGAGACATTAATTTGTGTTTTATGTCTTTGATTTCAAAAACTATCAGTTGATTTCGATTGACAGAAAAAAAGAATTACAGTTCTCAAATGTCCCTTTATTATTATTATTATATATTTTGCACGTCTCGTTATAATGATGATCTTTCTCATGGTTTTTTTACTGTTTTCGAAACAGTAATTTGCGATCGGCTTGAAGCCATATTGTTTTGTTTACATGACTTCCGGGAACTACAAAATATACGCTCGTACTAACTCTAGAATTTAGCGCCCGATATCACTACGAGTAAAGAAAGATACCTGATGTTTACTGATCACAAAAAGGCAATATATTGCTAAAATACCTGTCAGCCTTGACAAATCATGTGTGCTTTTAAGCGATTTTACGGTCGTGAAACGAAATTAGAGGAAAAACGAGATTTGCAAGAAATTCTACGCTAAAAAATGTATTGTTTACATTTTTGCGTTTATGCAACGGATGAAAATCACGTGTCGATCAATAGCCAATCAAAATCGGGATTACATCTATCATGATGTATCCACGTGGTTGTATGTCATGTGCATAATATTTGTTCCAAAGGATAAAGGATAAAGTAGAATATTTGTTTCAAATGGAACAAATATGATAGTATTTGTTCCTCACGGAATAAACGTTATATAACAATTGTTCCAAAAGGAAGAAATATTATGTCAATTTGTTCCAAAGGAACTTTTGTTATAATACGGAACAAATATACGTTGACAGGACAGCTGAGCCTGTGATAATCAATAGCCTGTGATAATCAATACCGGTGGATATTTTAAAACTTTTAAGACTTGAGAGACGTTATTAGAAGTATATCCAGCAATCGTAGTCACTCATATCGTTATGTATCACGACTAATCAGTCCATTGAAATTACGGTCCTTTGACCACAAATTTCTATATTTGGAAAAAAAATAAACTCGGAACTCTCGAGGGTTTTCAATACCACCCAGTGACGTAATCAAAGAATTCTGGGGTATATACCTTAGCCTATGGAAAGTCCAGAGAATTCCGAAGTTTACTTTCGTGTTCTTGTCATCGAAGTTGGCAATTTTGATTTTGTGCATTTCTCAACAAAAAGATTGTCCCCCAATTGAACGGAAGGTATGACATTCTTTGAAAAGATAAACATCTTTGGAAGTAAACCAGGCCAAGTTTTATTTTATGAGGGAAATAACAAAATAAACATGNTATATATATCATTATGATGGTATGACATTATTGCATTATTTTGTTAAATAACAAATACAATCCTGCATTCATGGTTGACTATATTTTATGAATGTTTAACATCTAGTAAGTGATTTCAGTCTTGAATTTACTGTCGTGTATCACATTTCTCATTGTTGGATGCTTCATGGTGACTTCAAGATGATGACCAACAAAAAAAGCACAGTCGGAAAGAAAGTACGGAGAAAGAGAGATAGACAAAGACAATCAAGCATCTACAGGTATCCTATGGATAGAGAAGACAAGTGTATTTGTTGTCCTACATGATAATATCATGTTAAACGATTAGCGTCATCGAACGGTCGCCTGACTAAAGTGGCTACATGTGGATCGTCGTATTTTGTACAAAGAAATATAACGATAGATTGTAAAAAAAAGAAAATACCAAGATTTAGAATTGCGTTCTTTAAAATGTACAACTATGTGCTTATTCTTCATAAATTTCTCTTTCTTTCGGTATAATATTTATGAGAATTTGAAGAGGTTTAGTCTCGTCAAAATTGATTCTTAAATTTCAAATATTTTCACAAGTATTCCCTATTTAAGGCATTGTAAATATCGTATTTTCTGTGAAGTATCCCCTTTTTAGAACTGAATTGCGAGAGAACTAATACACTTTTCTACTTTGTACAACTATGTGGTGAAAATAGATAAAATATGCTATCCGTCGGTGTAATTCTTTTCACTTAAGATAAAGATCTTATCTCGTCAAATCGTCATTTTCACTGATTCTACACCAGACAACTGGCAATATGGCGACTGCTAGATTGTGATGACCCAACAACATTAATTGTGATTCATATTATTTTGTTTGTCAATATTTTAGAATACAACTACTTTTAAAAATGAACAATTTATTATTGTTTAAATTACAAAGTAAAAAAAATCTTAAAAAAATCAATTTTGAATAGAGCAGACTGTTTATGGTTCAATTATTTTATTACCCTTGACAGCCATCCCTGATGTTGATTGTGGCAATAAACAATTTTCACCTGTGATACCTGTGGCTAAATTACGTAAGAAATGACCTGATGGTGATGTATGCATCACGTGTGTAACAAATTTGTGTGTTGTGTAGTAAACGACTATGATAAATTGGACTGGTATTTTGAAGCAAGGACGTATACAAGTCATTCGCTTATTTTTGTTACACGAAGTCCCAATTATCATTGTATAATAATGTTTTATATAGTTAATTCTTTTATTTGTTACATTTTATTAACCTAAGGTAACATTTAAAATAGTTTTCAAAATATATAAATGATATAATATACCATGACAATCGCTATCGTTTACTCGTTAAATAATACACAGGTACCAGTACGATTCACGTTAACCAGTTCGCATCTGACTGACAGAGTTACATTTCCTTAAAAAGTCCATAATAGTTTAGTATGGTTCACTTCGAAATTTTATCCTATTCATAAAATATTAACCTCTCGGATGAAACTATTTCATGAAGAGCAAAAAGTATTGCGAAACTTTTAATCTTGTAGGATAAAAAAATCCACTTATTATAAATTCTATCCATGGGATACATTTTCAGATAGGGACTAATATATTGTTACATCTTGACCTTTCCAATACTTATCCAGCCGACTTTTAAATTTGTCTGGCAAGCTATTCCACACTTTGGCTATTCTGACTCTTAAACTATTTTAATTCTTAAGTCTGTTTTAACTCTCTGTTGTACAAGTTTCTTATGTATTGTAACATTTGCTACAACCCTCATGGGTTAAAAGATTCCAATAAAGTTTAAGTTAATAAAATATAAGCATTCTTAAGTCACAACATATAACAACAGAGACATTAATTTGTGTTTTATGTCTTTGATTTCAAAAACTATCAGTTGATTTCGATTGACAGAAAAAAAGAATTTTGCCTACAGTTCTCAAATGTCCCTTTATTATTATTATTATTATATATTTTGCACGTCTCGTTATAATGATGATCTTTCTCATGGTTTTCTTGATTACCTTATAATCAGGAAGTTTTAGTTGCGATTATTATCCCCGCACTTTCGAAGAAAGTTCGGGGATATTGTTATACCATCCGTCTGTGTGTCCGTCTGTGCGTCCGTCCGTCCGTCACACCTTTCTTGTGACTCAAACTCCTCCTACATTTTTGGATTTATAGGGATTTAATCTTGTTGTATAATTGCATATAACCTGTAGATGCGCAATCGAACTTTTGGATTTTTGATTTTGCTCTTGGTGCAAACAAGAGGCCCCAAGATGTAAATTTTCACACATGAGGCATGTGACACAAACTCCACCTACATTTATGGACTCGTGGATTTAATTCTGTTGTAGAATTGATGCATATAGTCTGTAGATGCACAATAAGCTTTCGGATTTTTTATCTTTATCTTGGTGCAAACAAGAGGCCCCAAGATGTTGATTCTGACAAAGGCCCACAGATGTGGATTTTGACACATGTGGTATGTTACACAAACTTCTCCTACATTTTTGGAGTAAGGGATACAATCTTTAAGCAGAATTGTTGCATATAGTCTGTAGATTTGCAATAAGCTTCCGGAATTATCATTCCGATTCCAACTCTGGAAAATTTCCTGAAAATGTCAAAGACTCAATTTTTTTTGAATTTGAGCATATAATTATGTATTTTAGCAATTGTTTGATAGAAAATGCCAGAGATTTTGAATAATTAAAATTCTAAAATGCGATTTCAAGTTTGGTAAATTTCCTCTAAGTCTCAAAGACCACTTATTTTCTGGAATTCTACCTAGCAACCATACTTAAATAGTTTTTAGTTTAGGACAAACATTTTAATCAATTTGATTTCAAAAATATTTGATTCCAATCTTGGTAAATTTCCTGCAAAACTCTCAAAGACCAATTATTTTTGGAATTCTGCCTAACAACCATATATACTCAAATTCTTATTGTAAAAATAACGACCATCAATAGTTTGATTTCAAAAATATTGAGAAAAATTATGCCCAAGGGGTAAAACAACTGTTTTCTGTGTCAAACAGGGAGTGCGGGGATAGGTGTCGTTTGGACAACCTCTAGTTTTGATTAGCAAGTGTGATTTTCGATAACTTTTTGATTATGCTGATTATCTTATCCCGATCTTGATAATTGGAATGTCTTATTTTGTAAAAAAAGAATACTTAAATTACCTTATTTTCAGTAATGATTGAATACCGGCACAAAAAGTATCGATTTTTCAGTGATACCTTGGACCCATCTTGATGAGGCTTCGTAATTTTTCCGTATTTGGATTTAGTTTTTTGTGCAAATAAATTATAATAACCGTGTGGTTAAAAATTTTTAGAAGTATATATAAAGTTATATTAGATTAAATTTATTGGAATATAATGAAAAGCGATCAAATGTTAAAATCACCTCCAGCTGAAAAAAAAAATTACATAGTTTAACTTTTGCTGAACATTTCCGTATTTAGACATAGTTTTATGATAAAGAATCTCGTTTTAATCCACAGAAGTTGAATGATAAAGACGTTTAATTTAAAGAGAATTTCGTTGAAAAAGACTATCACACTGCTGTATACAGTGGGAATATTTAACAATTAGTTGTTGGAATTTTGATTCCGGTTCCAACTTTAGTAAATATCCTGAATTATCTGACAGAGAAATAATTTTTGAAAAATTGTTCCATACAATTATAACCTTTTAGGAATTCTTTAGAAAACGCCCAATTTTGAACACTGAACAGTTAAAATACATGATTCAAACTAAGGTAAATGTCCTGAAAGTGTCCAAGACTAACAGTTCTTAAAATTTTAGAAATTGCTTCTTAGCGATCATACCTCTGAATCAAACAAAGATTCTTAATAATAAAATTATTTTTGATTCTGACTAACTTTTTGGCAAACATTTTGAAANGGGGGGGGGGGGTGGGGGGTGTTATATGCCTCTGCTTATACCAATTATTATTATCATGATTATTATTTGGAATTCTGTCCAGCAACAACACACTTTGGTGAAAAAGAGCGCCCGGGGTGCACGTGGTAAAAACACTATGGGGAAGTAAAAATCGCCCTGTGATTTTTTTCTATATATATTATACAGGATAAAACGAATGAAACGACAAAATGTATGATGTAGATATACCGGGAAACGTAATATCTGTATACTTTGTTACAAAGTCCTGCGAATTCTTGGACAATGTTCTCTTAATTTTTTCCAGCTGAACGGTTGCAATTCGAGGGGCAACAAAACAAAAAAATCTTGCGACTGTCTAGTATATTTACACAAGGACGTATAATGTCCTTGATTTACAACATTGCAATCCTTTCCTATAAATATTTTAAGAACACTAGATAAGCACGATGAAAAAGACTCCGTGTTTTATTCACTCAACTTGAAGCGATGTTTACCGTCTAGATCAACCCCGGAGATCAACCATATTGAATGCTCAAAATCCTGTGGAACTCCGCTATTCATGTTTCATTTTGCATTTGAACTAATAATCATAACATATAAATGACTAGTTAAAAGATCCTATACAGAACGCGGACCTCGACGAAGACACCCTAGTAAATAAAACTTTTGATGTGGCACGAGGATAGAGTTGTAAGACATAATTTAGACTATCTATTGTTTATTTCGGCTAACCTCCCTTGAAAATGAAAGTTGTGTGTCGGAGGAAAAATATAATTATTTGACACAAAATGAATGTTCAGCCTACATTTACTGTTCGAATTCGCACAGAACAAGAACAGGATATGGACTGGATGGTCCAACCTGACCAAATTACTTTCCATCAAGCTTTAGTATGAAAAATGTTTTCTATTTGCACACTTCACTGATATTTTTTTCATATGTGGCCAACCCTACAATTGTAACTGCTACAGTTCATACAATCCAAACTTTACCGGTAACAATCCATAAAAACCTGTATGTTGTTACAGATGTAATAACATCTGAGGGGAGATTTTTCAAATCAGTTACCATGGGGTTACACAATGTTAAATCAGTTACAATTCTAAGAATATGAACACAATGCTAGTACTACCAGTATTGTACAATACTAGGATAATATATGTGTACCAGTATTGTACAATTCTGGAAGATACTGGAAATTACTGGTAAACCAGTATTGCAGATACTGGAAAATACTGGTACAACTAGTATTGCAGATACTGGAAAATACTAGTACAACTAGTATTGCAGATACTGGAAAATACTGGTACAACCAGTATTGCAGATACTGGCATTTCCAGTATTGCAGACACTGATATTTTGGATACTGTGTTATGTGCTTTTTGTTTTGTTTCAAAATCCTGCACATGTAAACTATACACATGTATAATAACACTACTTATTTACATTCCAAAAATGAGGAAAGGACCTGCTTAATTCGATTACGAAATGACAAGACAATAGGTCTGAAACAGTTCCATGCTTCTCTCATAACCCTTGCAAAAATTGATTACAATACAAGTACATGACCATTATTGTCACCCACAATATACATGTACTTATAATAAAAGAATTGTAAACAGTAACATTACTGTTTTACCCGTTTTGTCCACAATAAAATACCAGTAATACCAGCATTGTAAGTTTTACAATACTAGTATTGTGAACAACACAATACTGGTACAACTAGTATTGTGAAAATATACAATACTAATATTACCGGTATTGTGCCCAATACAATACTGGTACAACTAGTATTGTATATAGCACAATACTGGAAAAACTAGTATTGTTTACAATACAATGTATTGTGAAAAATTACAATAGTAGTATTTCCAGTATTGTAAAAAATACAATACTGGTAAAACTAGTATTGTAAAAAACACAATACTGGTACAACTAGTATTGTAAGCAACACAATACTGGTACATCTAGTATTGCATTTTTCACAATACTGGTACAACAAGTATTGTAAACAATACAATACTAGTAATTCCAGTATTGTTGCATACAATACTAGTATAAAATTCTCTACCAGTATTGTACAATACTGGAAGTACTAGTATTGTGTTCATATTCTTCACTTTATCCCTAAACAAGTACTATCTTTAAAAAAGATAGTCGACGCAGTAATATAGGTGTATTTTCTTTGTTCTTCAAAACAACAATGCGTAAAACATTGTATAAAGCAATGCAACAATCAGAACGTACATGTAATTTTGATTGAATCTGTCATTTTATTGTGACAATTAAATATATATATTACTTCTTTAAAAACTTTTAACAGTACTCTGATTTTTCCTATCATAACCTTACAATTAGAGACCGGGCGTGCTCGTCTGTATGTGCGTATGACAACGGACACCATTCTATTGTAGTGACTTTTAAAAAACTCAATTATCAAAATCTCTTTTCGAAAATATTAATTTCGCAGGCATATTTTTTCATAAATATTAATTTCACAGGCAGATATATTTAATCTTGTTTTCTTAAAGGAACATTGTATTCTCTTTCTTAACTCACCATATTAATTTTAAAATGCACATTTGAGATCGGGAATATGACAGCTTTCTGAATTCGCTCTGCGTTTTAGTATGTGTGCTCTTGCCCAATGCACTCCCTTTCTAATCTCTCCCCTAAATATAATGCTTCTGACTTTTGATTGATAAACTTAGTATTTGGTACATACATGTATGCATGTTTCAGTGGAGAGTTTTTAAGATAACACTGGAAGGTTTCAGTTAAAGCAACAGACACATTTCCTTTGTTGTACCTTTGTCACAAAAATAAAATAATAGTGAAAACCTACAAATGACACTTTAATTCTCCCAAAACAGAAAAAATATCGTAGCCTTAATCATGTTAATTGCCAATTGGCAGGATTGGTAATCATTTCTTAGACATAAATGAAAACCAAAATATTTTGAAAGGTGGTACCTAAGATAATCTAATAGCAATATGTATATATACATAATAACATACAAAAAAAACAAAACAAAAAAAAACCAACCAATGATGAAACCCTGCTATGACCTGTTCAAAATAAAACATATTTAGTTTGAAAGCGAAAATCTCTAAAAAAATACGTGACAAAATGCTTTCAATTAAAAGTTGAATATTTATTACGGACACATCCCCTTTATGAATTTTAATTTTATTTGAATTTATTTACCTGATAAGCAACAATTTAAATAAATGAGGTTTTTATAGCAATTTTGTCAGTCCTTGTGCTTTGTGTTTCGAATTTTCTAAAAATTATTACCTTTATGGCTCTAAGTACTGATAATCTATTTATAGTTACCTGACCCACGTGACCTGACCAAAACAATACACAACATGTGTACATTTTTGTGTATCACGATCGAACCGTCTATTAATCACACATACTTTACTTGTTTTCCTGATATAATGATTTTTAAATAGATTTTCATATTCTTTATCATGTCTATAGTAGGTTCATACATGATAGGAAAATGTGGAAAAATACAACATCAATTATTTTTAGTCGCTTGACCCATAATGAATGTAGTTTGATAATATGCTCTTTTATCAACAAATGAAAGTACATTTTATTTATTATGTTGTTATTATTTGTCGATCATCGTAAATTTACAAAATTATTTCCCGAACATCGAAGAATTAATGCAACTTTTTATTCATCTTACATCGTACAACATCTGATCACCCCTTTTAGGAACCTCAATTTGTTGTACCTGAAGACGTTTTTATCCAATCAGAGTGAACCTATTTGGTCATGGGACTCTGTTACCAAGGTTTCAGCATCATAAAGTTCAAAGGTTAAAAAGCGAGCATAGTACAGACTGCGTCGGAAAAAACAGTTACAAGCCAAAGAAACCTGTTACAGAAAAAATAAAATCTGAGGGGACATTTTTCAAATCAGTTACATTGGGGTTACACAATGTTAAATCAGTTACAATTCTTTAAACACAGTTACAAGCCACAATAACCTGTTACAGAAAAAATAAAATCTCAACATGCTCAAGGGACATTTTTCTAATCAGTTACAATGCGGTTACACCATGTTAAATCAGTTACAACTCTTAAAAACCAGTTACAAGCCAAAAAACCTGTTACAGAAAAAAAATCTGAGGGGACATTTTTCAAATCAGCCATATCTATATTTTTTCTTTGACTTTGAAAGTGTGTATGAGCTTTCTTTCACTATAAGAAGCACAACAAATGATTGCTTAAAAGTGTAAGCAAAGATAAAACTAAAGCTAAGTAAAGCATGTAAAGAATTATTTTAATTTTACACCATTTTCACAAGTCAAAGAGTACTGTGTTCTCCGTTTAATGATTTTGAAGGAAATAAATTTATTAACTTGGATGGATAGTTTTTTCATTTCTTTAAAACACAAATTTTCGCCTGTTATATCTTGAAAGAAAATATTTCTTAAGTACTTTGGTTCAGTTTACATTCTAATAAAAAATGATTTATATTATTTGTACCATTACAATTTCAACATAGTCTTACAAAAGTCCTGTGATGGTTATAATGTCTAAAGGCCCAAAACACATGAGAACTGAGGCTGATTATAAAATTCTATGACCTGATGACAGCAGGTTATACTCACCTGGCATAACCTTCATCAGAATGTTTCATTTTTGAAGCTTTTGTGTGGTTCTAAATGTTAAATTGTTGAAGAAAAAGTAGAAATAAATGAAATCAATGTCAGTGATAAAGTTAGAATAGACCATGTCCGAGCTCTGTTACCAGGATTTACCAGATCACTTTTCAACATGTCACAGCATAGAAAATGTCACTTAACAGAGCTTACAATGTCATGGCATTTGGTTTTTGAAGCACTTTCTTGGTCAAGTAGGACGGACATGTTTGTGACATAGGGCTGACAAACAACAACTGGTGAATATAAATACCAGAACTTGGATATGGTCTACCGGTATTATTTTATTTTCAATGAAAATTTATGCTATAATCAAATATAAATTTAAATATTATCTCACAGAAAGTCACATTTTTGCAGGAAGTAATATCAAGGGTTCTTCCACAAGCAACAGTCACAGCATTTGAATGTAAGTTTATTAGTTATAGCATATGAATGATATGTCAAGTTTAAACCGGTTTTGACTCGTTATGTAAATTTTCATTTTCCCACCAAGTTTATTCGAAATACAATTCTCGGTGTTTATTATTTATCCTTAGAGAAAAGGATTACACCACTTTATCCCGAATTATTACCCTATTTATCCACTCTCGATAGTTAAATTAAAAAGTTTTAAAATACTCTGCAAACCTCGAGCTTTAAATTTTGAAATTTAACTATCTTTAATGGATTAAATATGGTAATGAACAGGATCTTTTAGTGTTTTGTATATTATTTAATGGGTATTTTCATATTAATTCTGCATAATTTACAAGTACAGTTGTATTGTATTGAGGTCATCTGTTTTTGCCTAAGGTGCAGCAGAGAGCCAAAACAGCTCTACGCAAATACAGGATTAATATGAAAATACTATTTTTTTGACATTTTTATTATACCCCCACCCCCGGCAAACAAATTTTGGGGGTTTATAGGAATCACCCTGTCCATCTGTCTGTCTGTCCGTCCATGTACCTCGTCAGCGCATGTTCTTCTAAACCGCTGATTGGATTATGCAGAAATGTAACACATTTGTAGTGCACTATCTGAAGATGTGCATGAAGTAATATGGTTGCTGCTCGAAATTTTGATGGGAAGATAATTTGTCTTTGAATATTTTCTGGTAAAAGGGGGAAGCAAACCTTGTCAGCACATGTTCTCTTAAACGGCTGCTTGGATTTTGATGAAATGCTACACATTTGTAGTACCACATCTAAAGATGTGCATGAAGTAATATGGTTGTATTGTATTGAGGTCATCTGTTTTTGCCTAAGGTGCAGCAGAGAGCCAAAACAGCTCTACGCAAATACAGGATTAATATGAAAATACTATTTTTTTGACATCTTTATTATACCCCCACCCCCGGCAAACAAATTTTGGGGGTTTATAGGAATCACCCTGTCCATCTGTCTGTCTGTCCATCCATGTACCTCGTCAGCGCATGTTCTCCTAAACCGCTGATTGGATTATGCAGAAATGTAACACATTTGTAGTACACTATCTGAAGATGTGCATGAAGTAATATGGTTGCTGCTCGAAATTTTGAAGGGAAGATAGTTTGTCTTTGAATATTTTCTGGTAAAAGGGGGAAGCGAACCTTGTCAGCACATGTTCTCTTAAACAGCTGCTTGGATTTTCATGAAATACTACACATTTGTAGTACCACATCTGAAGATGTGCATGAAGTAATATGGTTGCTGCCTGAAATTTTGAAGGGGAGATAATTTGTCTGAGTATTTTCTGGAAAAAGTGCGGAGGTGAACCTTGTCAGTGCATGTTCTCATAAAAGGCTGCTTGGATTTTGATGAAATGTTACACTGTTATAGTACACCATCTGAAGATGTGCATGAAGTAATATAGTTGCTGTCTGAAATTTTGAAGGGGAGATCATTTGTCTTTGAACATTTCTGTGTAAAGGAGGAGGGGGTGATCCTTGTCAGCGCATGTTCTCCTAAACCACTGCTTGGATTTTGATGAAATGTTGCACAATTTTAGTTCACCAGCTGAAGATGAGCATGAAGTCATATGGTTGCTGTCTGAAATTTTGAAGGGGATATAATTCGTCTGTAATATTTTCAGAAAAAAGGGGAGGTATATCATTTTGTCCATACTTTTATTGTGTCCACATTTGTACTGTTTCTTGGCCCATTTTTATACGACCGCAAAAATTTTTGCGGTCGTATATTGGTATGGTGCTGTCGTCGTCGTCGTCGTCGTTGTCGTCGTCGTTGTCGTCGTTGTCTGTAGACACTTTTGTTTTTAGTCAATAACTTTTGTTTAAGTTGACCAATCCTTATGAAATTTTAACACAATGTTTTTTGGCACAAAAGGAAGGCTTGACTTAGGTATTTTNTGTGGACAGCATAACTTAAGTTCTAGTGAACCAATCATTTTCAAATTTTAGTATGATGTTTCTTGCCTCAAGCTTAAGCCCTGGTTTTAATGTCTGGTTCGTGGCACCACCGCTTCAGAAAAGGGGCCATAAAGGGGTAAAATTTGGTATTTTTGTGTCTGTGGACAGCATAACTTAGCTTCTAGTGAACGGATCACTTTCAAATTTTAGTATGATGGTTCTTGGCACATTCTTAAGAACCCCATTTTTAGTTCGCCTCAACGAAGTTGAGGGGGACTATTGGAGTACCCCCGGCGTCCTCGTCCGCGTCCGCGTCTACGTCTAAGTCCGCGTCCGCATTTGGGCATATATCTCTGCAACTATGCATGGTAGGATCATCAAACTTTGTATGCAGGTGCATCTTGGGCTATCTCACAGCCTCCAAGAAAATTGGGTCTCTCTGACCTATATTTTCCGCTTGAACGACTTACA
>MJUU01012563.1:0-62762 GCA_002080025.1 Modiolus philippinarum | reverse complement strand
AACTGATCACAAGAGGAAGTAATTCGAAACCGGTTATAATAAGAGTTCCTAATATAAATAAGTTAGACTTGACACAGAACCTGTTCCTAAATAAATTTGTTTCTTTAACAATTTCAAATTGTTCTTGTGCCAGTGATAACAAATATTTTTTTTCAATTTTGTGTTTATGTAAAATCCATTTAATTTTGAAATATAATATTTAAAATTAGAAGTTTCAATTCAAATTAAAGATACTGTTTAAAAAGAAAAACTGAAAGTTTTTGAAAACGCTTTGAGAATGCGTTAAACTGAATAGAATGGAAAAATCTTCTTTGACTTTTCAGTCATCCTCTTTCCTCTTTGATACAGATTCTTTATTTACATGAGGACAATATATATACAACAAAATGACAGACAAGACAGGTACATACAAAATACATAAAATAGAATACATAACAATACACAAGTACATGAAACAGTGAAAAACATTTTAAGTTTATAATACAGACATATATTTTATAAAAAGTGCGACATTAGACAATAATTTCGTGTTACAGTATATCATCATATATTTCATTCATTTTTTTAAATTTTGTGAAAACAAAATACACGCATTCTTTACTAAGTGTACAGCTCTGATCTGCGGGTTTTTGTTTTCATTGAATTAAAATTATAGCTTCTTGAATACTTTTAAATGAACTTAACCGTATGGTTTGAAGTTCAATTGTATTTCAAATGAAAATTAAGTACATTTAGAAATGAATGCGTAGTACGTCTTCGGTCCCATGTGAAAAGAAAAAAGAATATCCCACTTGCAAAAAATTATACCAGTTCTTCCTTCCAGTGTTGATCAAAAACAAAATTACAATTTGATTTACAATGAAATGAAATAATATCAAAAACCATAAGATTCGGTACATATTTCATATATTCTCAAGATATCACCATGTCATATTTTCGAAGCTTATACAAACAACGACAAGAAATGTATCAATGATGTTTGGGCAAAATACAAAGCAGTCAAATTTTCTACGGGGCTAAAAAAAATCACATTAATAAAATTTACTTCAGTACACTACCATTCTCAGACATTTATAAAATAACTAAATACTGAAGGTACTGTGAATTTTGATTCAGCATATGCGCATTTCGACAACTTATGTCTGTGAACAGATAGAAGAACGTGTAAATGTACACAAAGTAAAGTCCCTATATAAACAGGGTCCTTGAAAATGGTTTTACAGCAACGAAACAATTCCTTTTTGTTATTTATAAAGTAATGGCAGTGTTTGCAAGAGTACTTTGCCCGATATGATATGTTTGTTGATAATCCCGCACTCAGGACCAACAGCAAAGATACATGGATATAGCGTAGTTCAATATTTAGCAAAATGTTTTTATTATTCCGCTCAAACCTGTGCTAGGGGCCGTCTTGAACTTGCTATGAGGTAGGATTGATTGCTCTTTGTTGAAGGATTCGGGATTCAAGATGAAGAACAGCCATGAAAGCGTTGTTCCATTTGCTTAATCTTGCCATGTATTTATAGGGATTGTGTCCCATGTACATTTACTCCATTTCCATTTGTTTGTTCACACTTAAATTCATGGTGGTGTTTATGACATTTACCATTAGTTTATCAGCTTATAAATGCTAAATGTTCGACATAGAATACATTGCCTTAGTTATACAAACAATTGTCAGTTAATGGAATTGATTGATGGATGAAAAACCCTTTCATTTCTGATAGGGTGACTTACAGATTTACGTAAAGTTAGCAGTATTTTAGCCAACGGATAGGATAAGATATATCCCCTCAGTATGACCTGCCAATGAGTCTGCTCAATTTAGATGTTCTGCTATCTCTCTCAATTACGATCTTTTTAGAGTAAATATTGTCCCTAATCCAAGCGGCTCTGTTTCCGTAGCCCCTTATACAAGTCCAAGGGTTAGGCAAAGTTTTGCTGTAAGAAATATCACTATGTCCGACTGATTGGTCTGGCCGTATACATACAGACTTATGGCTTTTTTGCATAATTGCTTTTTATCTTCGTTTTGAATTTAGATGTAAACTATATATATTTTAAATAGTAGGAAAAAGAAGGGAAACCGGGAATGTGTCAAAGAGACAACGACCCAAAGGGGAGTAATAACATGCATGATTTAATACCAAATCAATATTCTGGAATGCCTGACTATTATTTTTAATCTCTTCATTGTTTCTGTCAGAGTTATCGATACTATTTTAGATCTGTCATAACTCTTACCGTGCCATCGACTCGTGACCAATTTATTTATACAAATATTTTGACAAGCCAGGGGATTCCTCCCGCTGCCAATTTACAACAAGGTAAAGCCCGCAATACTGATAACTAATTATTGTATCAGAAAACCAATTTAATCACAATAAATTGATATTACAGTTAAATTGTCTAATTGTGTTGGCATATAGATATATCTTATGAATTTAAATGATTTCATTGTCGAATTCATATTGTTATACCCTGGTTAGGTTTTGACCTATATAGCGAGAATTTTGATAATTTAATGTATTGACAACACAAGTTATAATAACTTTAGATCATTGCTATAAAAGTACATCTCAAAGTCTTAAATAAACATGACGCTCCAGGAATATTGGAGAAATCAGCGACAGGGTGTCTAGTATTTTTTTTCAAATTTTCGATAGTAGCAAATTATATTGTACGATATAGGTAGTTGGAAAATCAGTGAAACCCTCGAGCTAAGGCAGACTTCTTGAAACTTAGACTCAATCTGCTAGATTTGAACCCACAATGCTGAGAGCCTCGCAATTCTAAATCTAGTGCCTTACATCCTGTCCATTTTACAAAGAAATACATGTAGAACAATATGTTCACAGATATGTTGTTGTTACATTTTCATCTTACATGTCACCTTGTATGAACAAAAATAAACAAGAACTTCAACACGCTTTTGTGTCTAGTCGCAATTTTTCATATTAGCTATTTCCTTAGCTGCATATTTCTGTGACAAAATGTAGGATAAACTACCGACTTATTTTCTGTTTATATTCGTATAGAAATCAGTGATACTCTCCACAGTTTTTTAAACGGCTATGTATCAGAATAAAAATCATGTAAAAGTTCAAGAATGTTTCTGAGGAATTATTTAAGTGCTTCGTAAGAAAAGGGGGTGGGCAAGATGCAGTGCAAATGCATTTTAACCAGCCCTTTTCGTATGGATTCCTACATAGGGTAAGTTCGACAGTCTGCATGCAGATAAAATTACAACATTCATGAGTCAAAATATCTAAACGAATACTGTCCAGTTAATGTGAAAAGGGATGCATTTGAATAACAAAAAATATTTTTCATTTCCTTTATACATTTGAATAACAAAAAATATTTTTCATTTCCTTTATACACTTTACACACTTTTTACCTCTAAACTAAACTCATTTTGAATCTCCACGCTGAAAACAAAGAATTTTGTGATAAAGATATTGACAATCGGGATTAGCCTTATTTCTACTTTTTGTAGTTAAAATTCAATTTATACATATGGCATACCTTATTTTAGAATTTGTTAAAAATAAGTTCAAATTCGACACAGACAGTCGATGTAAAGATTTGAAAACTTTTTAAGGACATTATGTTCGGCAATATAAACACCATCACCGGTTCAAAACTTGTCGCTGATCCATTTCCATATATCTCTTGGATTTTTCAATAGTCAACATTTAACCCATTCTGTGTATCATCTGAGTGTTTTAAGCTGAACAATACATGTTAGAAAAACATGGCAGTTGATGCTCAAGGAGATCTGATCCCATGTAGATATACTGCACTGATTATGCAGTATGTTGCATATAGCTGTGTTTACTTTAAAATTGAATTCAATATTTTGTAGTTTTATTGGAGTGTAAAAGCGTGGACCTTAGCACATTTAGAATGAAGCGCGCTTGCGATTCATGTAAAAAATGTGCTACGGTCCACGCTTTTACACGACAATAAAACTACAAAATATTGCATTTAGTACTTATAATTACATTACGTCAATGGAGTGCAAGTGTTCACACAAGATAACTTAATGAAATTCGCGGATGATGCCCTATTTTCTAGTTTAGATTACTCCGCCGCGGTCTTTGTTTACTTTTGTCGTTGCCAAGGAGTCACGTGCTGCTGTAGTTTTACTGACTGATAAAACATAGTTACGGAAATGATCGTAAGAACTTGTAACCAATCAAATACGGGGATTTCCATACGAAGCAGAATAAATGTAATTATATTTGTATATAAATCCTGTTGCTTAAATTGAAATTCATCGAGCATTTTTAGCTCAATACTTTTAAATAAAAAAGCATATGATTTCATGTTATGTTAATGTGCATAACAGATGACCTGTTAAAACAGTTATCACATAGATACTGGCCTCTCATTGATACGTCTACTGGAATATATGATGATTATTGTCAAAACCCTTTGGAGAATTTTGAGTTTGATTTCTTCCGTAGTGCGGCAGTGCTTTATATCAGCAGACTAAGCTCCTTGAGCTAGACGGCAGTTCAGCGGTGAACATCCTTTGACCCATCTTTCAAAACTACATATAGTCATTTTCTCTCCCTTCAAGATTGTGGTCATGGAGTTTGTAATCTACCTGTACTGGGTTTTATTCGCATGATTATTATACTATATGGGAACGGGACAGATAAAGGGGAGGTTTGGGTACCCATTAACCGGTTTAACTCTCTCGGTACCTTTTCCTAGTCCGGCTGTCCCGAGTTCCTACCGTTGTTAACTTTTTTTTTTGTCTTATCTGTGTTTTTTTTCCATGTACATGTAGTTCCCTAACAGATTGCAGAATGTAATATTTCTCACCCATTGTAGATAATTCGTGCTATCCTTTCTATTTCATTTGTAGAAGATAAAGGAAATGAATTCACGAGAAAGTGGCTATACCGCTTCAAAAATGTTCTGCTTTTATCAGTGTGGTAGAAATATAAAAAAATGTATAAAAATGAACACAAGACAATTCTTCAAACATTCTCATTGACATGCACTTGGAATGAAGGCCTTGATGACTCACTTTTTTGCCACGTAATGTTCATTGGTGTTGATTGTAGACCAATGATCTTGTTTTGCTATGGAATAAACTTTAAGGAACTTAACTACTGAATGTATATTGCTGGACTCTTCAGTTCATAGGCAATACAATAACTCTCACAATTATATTGGGAATAGTATTATAACTGTAAACTTGTAAAACCAATTCGACAAAAAAGCGTTTTAAATTTGAGGTTCGATAGCTTTACATCCTGTTGAATCGTTTAATGCTGCATCTGGTGTAGCATTTTGCATATAGTTCACTGTCAAATAGCAAAAAACCGAAGTTACTGTTAATTTATTTTCTGCATATGCGCATTTCGACAGCTATGTCTCATCAGTGCAGATAAAACCAAAACAATTTTGTTTAGGTCGTAAATAAGTAAAACATTAATAAACCTAAACATGTGTAGGTTTGTTTTTAATTACGGTACAACTAGTGATATGAATACATTTTATGTTGGAAGCTAAACACGTTTATAATTTAAATATGTTTAAAAGCGCAAATAATCTGGTTATAATCACAAATAAACAATGAAAGGAGTAAATGCAAATGAGTCACAAGTCTTTATGCAAAAAAAAATTCTAAACATTTAAGAAGAAACTTTCTTTGTTTTATTTTGAAAATTGAAACGTGCCGATAATTAATGACAAAACTTCAGTGGTGTCTTGTTGAGGAGATTTGTTTTATAAGTACGTATTGAGATTATTATTTATTTGTGTGTGTGTGTGTGTTTACTTGTGTATTTATTCTCTTTATTTTGTGAATTGTAATTCTCATGTAACTACAGATGGTTCAACTTCTAAAAACAGTTTAAGGAATAATGCCAACATTTCATTTTTTTCAACACTCAGTTAAATCAAAAGAAATGAATACTAACTGGCATGTATAATTAAAAAGGATATTATTTTTTATATCCATTTACTGGAGGTAATGGACATTTCGCTTGTGGATTTGACTATCGGCGACATCGACCATTAAAAACTTCAACGACTGAAAAAAATAGTTTGAAGAGGGAAATCTTGAAATATATAAATAAATAAATGCCTCCCAAATCCAAGAAATACTAAACACTTACTGAAATCTAAACTGAAATCTAAGTACGGTGACCCTAGATGCTTTGTTTTGGGTCGTTTTAACCTGGATATGGGATGTTGTCTCCTTGACATTTACCCCATTTCCTTTCTTTTTGATACACTTTAATCTAGACATGCTTAGACATGACGCATGAATAGAGCTAAACGTACACAAAATCGTGCACAAGAATTGTTGCAATGTAAGGATTGTACTTATTAATATAATCTTTACAAGATTTAAACTCACAATTTACTAACCACGTTAAGAATAGAGAACTGGTAGTGGTGCGATCATTCTTTTTTGTCAAATTAAAAAATGCAAAAGGACTTCACTGTCATTTGTCAATATACAAACTGATGATATTTTATACATTCGTATTCCTCACATTTTTTTTATGATGAATTCTTCACTGAGAGTAATAACAAAATTACCAAATAGAATACGACACTTTCAATATAGGAACTCTTTTGTGTTTTATGACGAAAACAGGAGGGAAAACTGGTACAAGATGGTATCCTGTCGGGTTTAAGCGTAATTACCCTCCATATAAAAAAAACAAAGATTACATAAGTAATATGCTTTATTTTCCCTGTAATAACATAATTAAAAAGGAATTAATAAAAAAAAAAACAGTTTGTCTGAAAAAAGTTTTTATGCTAAATCTTACCACCCCTACTGATTTTAAATTCATGTGACCAAATTGAGGACCACTGGTTAAAGTCCGAAACCGGTTGTATTTGGCGTGGATAATTACTAATCCTTGGAGATAAACAATGTTGTCCGACATTTCCTCGAACAGTATCTAATATATCCATGGCACTTTGAAGGCGGTGGCTTAAAATAAGTCTTTTCTGTAACGGTACAACATTTGTTTGCACTATTAATGGTACACTTTTAGTCCTCGATAATGTTCTACGATTTGGCTGTTTAAAATCCGACGCAGCATTCGAGCTGTCCGATCCCAATCTATTGATAGGCGTAAGATTGTTTTTACGTCCCAAAAATAAAACTGCATTCTCTCGCTTCTCGCTGTCATTTTTATTTGATTCCGACGCTGATTCATTTTCAGGAATAGTAGGTTGAATTGGTTTTAAAGGTCCATTTTCAGGTTTAGCTGTTTTAATTAATTTCCCCATGTCGTTTATATCTATATTTGCCTTTGGTGGTGTTCGACTTCTTTTTAAGAATAACTTACTGGCAGGATAATGTTTACACAAGTTTTCATACACTGCATCTTCGTATCCTTTCATCATAGCATACTGTGCAGCAGGAGACAGCGAGGATGAAAATCGAGGTTCTTTCGGTAAATGTTTATTTGATGTAATTATATCATCCTCGTCTTTTTTAGTTGTTGCAAATGCTTTTCTAACACGAAGCAAATTTGTTACTTTTCCTCCTAGTGAACGGAATTTTGTGTTTTGAGGTCCTTGCTTTTGGTTAGAATTTGTTGAATAACTCCTTCGTAAAGGTCGTTCATCGGGTGGCGGCTTTGTTACTTTTTCAACCGGTGTATAAGTCTGTTTTAATCTTTCTAGTTCAGTTCCCATGGCTGGTGACAATGGAAAAACTGTTTTCGTTTTTTTCTCTCTCGGCGAAAACAATTTCGGAGAAGGTGATGGACTTTGAGAACTAGTACTTAGTCTAGGAGATGCTCCTGTTTCAATTCTTAGCTGTTCTCCGGTCCTTTTTGTAGAAATTGCTGCCATTTTTATTGCTTTTTAAGTAAATGTATCACATATTTTCAATTACAGTGCTATAAAATATTCCAATAAAAAGAAGCTTAAATTAATTGCTTCTTATTGAAATGGCATGTTTTAAAAGATAACATTGATTACTAGTCTTTTGTTACACACGCCATGTTGTGTTGCAAGAACAATTTCATGTTGATTTCAAATCTGTTTCCAATATCTTGTTTTGCAAATGATACAGACAGGAAGAGCCTGTCACACATCCAATCATTTCTGATAAAATGGCATTGATTTATGCATACAGCATTTAATAAGTGAACTCTTCATTGTACGCAATTGTAATAGTCACTTGTAGAAAAGATGCGATCAATATTCCTTAACTAATGTATTCCAAATTAATAAATAGATTTTACAATACACAATACCGTTATACCTATTACTGTACACATGCAATATGAATATATTTCTTTTGCAATATTATTGTGAAAACTCCCACTTCGTTACGCTGAAACTACACAATAAATAAAAGTAGTGAATTTAGTTTAAATTTCACTCCGGTCCAATGACTAGGGTTCAGATAGAAGATTGTGAGAAAGATATTTAACCTGATGCTATCAACAAGTTTATAAAATAAGAATTGTCGTTTTGATGAATTATGATATTTTATTTCTGTTTTTCAATAATTATATAAACGATATACATCTAACTTGCTTCGATATAAAAGAGATGGAATCAGTCATTTGTGAAAAGGTTAAAATACATTTTTTTTATTATTGTTATAATAATAAATTACAAAACTTCGTCAATTATAACTTACATGTATAAATCATTTAACTGAATTATCTCCAAGCAGTGATCGAATGTATTTACATTTGATTTAAAACAGAAAAAAAACAAATTTGTTCGATACACTGAGTAGATTTAAAAAGTTTGTATCATTATTAGTTTAAAAAAAAAACAGAAATAAAAATAAATAAAAAAAAAAAAACAAACAAACATCATGCTTTCATTCCGCTGATTTATAATGGGGAGAATTCATAACTAAATGGGGCGACAGAAACAGTTCAATGGGGCGGCATAGATTCAAGAAAGTTTTGTACATTTGTCACCAGTATGTAATGAACGCTAATTAACAAGTAGAGAAAAATATCACCCGCCCCATTGTAGACATTGTATACTTATTTTTTTGACAAAATCCGCCCCAATGTATGATGGCGTTTCATTCATTAGACCTTTAACAATGAGTTTTGCTCATACCTTATACATTTTGTAAGTTCAAGACTACCCACAGCATCGGATCGAGTGAAATTTGTTTAACAAGGCTACAGTCGTGTTTCTATTTACTCATGATGCAGCATTGTCAACAAACATAAATAAAATTAACAGTCAAAGTTTACGTAAAATCGCTTTCGTCCGATGCCCTACATAAAATGCTAATAAAAAAGACGAGCACAACATCACAGCAGGCAAAGGACACTCATCGAGTCAATTGAAAGGAAACTTAGCATAATAGATCCTGAGATAGGGCATTATAAAACAGGTGGTCCCAATAGGATAAGGAAGTTACAAAAAAAATAATTGCAAAATTTGAACGTGTGATAGTATATCAATAGTGTCTGTAAGGTAAGGCTAAATAGAAAGAGTCCTCCCCAATCAACATATGTTTTCCATTAATGTCAAGGTTCGGTAAATGATTGAATCCATAGATTTTTTTTAAGTTGACTGTTGATTTACCAAAATCAAGACGGTGTCTCCCTCGAATGCCAACATTTTATATTTTACATATTCCTTTTACTATAAAATAGTGTACGAGGAGCAGAGATTTCGGCCACTATTGTAATTGTCACTACGGATATTTCGCAATCGTGATCATTGTTTATTGTCATTGCTAAACAATTTTCGAAGATTTTTAATAATATATCATTATATTTTGATTGGATCTGCTTTGAAAAGATATAAGTTGTTTAAATTGCCATCTTGAGAAAATAAATTTGCTGTTACTTAAGTATTAGCAAGTTATTTGTAGACACTGGGGCTAGTACATCTTCTGGTGGACTATTAGTCCACGAGGATATTCATCGACGCAGTAGGCAGTAGTTCTTCGGTGCAACCCTCCCCCTCCTCCCCAGAAGGACTTTTTTTCTTCGAAATTTGCAATTTTCAGGGGTCCAGTTCATAGTGCACTTAAGTTTGGTGGCGTTTTTGTTCATGTTTAGTTATTTGTATGTCTTCATCATGTTGTTGGATCTGTGTTAAATCTGATAACCGCGTTTTTTATTATTGTTATTAATTATTATTATTATTATTTTTTTTTATTATAGAATTTGCTCCTTCTCCCTTGTGCTTCGGAATTCGCTTGCTGGTGTATTTATGGAGTTTGTACTGTCCATGTTCTTAGTTTGTCACTTGAAGAGATATTCTCATGATGCAATTTATGCTTAACTGATGAATTGGTAATTTTATAGTTTTATGTAATACTTCTACCGATAGAAAAATATTAAGCTTTTGCACCTTGTTTGCATTTCAATCTGTATTATGAGGACATATAAAACATAGTAAAACCTTTAATGCTTTGATCAGAGATGGTTTATTATTCTGTATCTCGTTACCGCGAAATAAAATCAGATATCATTCATATATGGTAAAATCATAAAGGTTTATTAGTCAGCAGGGTATTGTGCTAGTTTTTATGATGAAATATAGAATATTCAGACATTTGTAGAACAATGAAATGTTTACTCAAACACCAATAAATTGTGCAATGTTGTCATTGCATATATAATATTCATATAAAAATTTATTACCATTTTTAGAATTAATACTAGTATAAAGGGTGTCTTCCTCGAATGCCAATATTTTATATTTTACATATTCCTTGAATGCCAACAAAATAATTTCTATAGATGTTTATACAATACATGGTGTTTTTTTATAAGAATTATGACATTAATTAATAGGCAAAAATAGATGAAATTATCACTTAAACTTACAAGATTTTAAAGATTTATTTAGTTGAAAAATGTCAAATAAATGAAATATTTGTATTTAAATTATGAAAAATGAAAAAGAAAATACACACACAGGACATAGTTATTAATTTCTAATTTATAAAAATATATAAGAAAGAATTTTAACATGTTTAAACAAAATACTCATTTTTTGTATTTAAACTGACATTTAATTCCCATATCTAAGTCAGTCTGATTCAGCTCTTATAAAATGTTAACATTAAATAGCTGACTGAGTCTAACAGTGAGGAACTGGGCGTTGTTGTAATGAAGGGTTGGTATAGGACAATGCGTACTTAGACTGAAAAGAATCCCCCTACTTAGTCAGATTGAATTATCAAGGCCGTACATGTATATTGCTAATCTGTACATATAAGCACAATTTCTTTTTTATTATTTAAACTATTAAAATCCAATTTAGCTTACTAATTTAGGCTTTTTGAATGTCATTCTATGATCAATATTTTGGGTCAATGTTATCCACAGTAATATCCGTGGAGCCCAAAACAGGTATCATGACTACATTTACTGAGTTATTCAAAACCCATTGTTTGCACAATTACCCATGTTGCCTCTTCCACATCTAGGATACAATATATAGGCAAAGGTAACAACACAAAGAATTCTTTGCTCAACCAAAAAAGACCAATAATAATCAAGCTGTACTTCATTTATTGATGATCAGACCATTTTAAATTGTGTATAAAAATACAAAATAATTGTCGACATCTGCATAACTATATCATGATAAAAGATATATTGGTGTGAAGAATCTTTATTGGCCCTGGTCGACAATCAACCTAAAATAGTAGTAGTCTCCAGCATTTATTTTCTGACTATGGCTTATGCACAACTTAGCATGCAATTCATGCAGAACCGTCTGAAAAGCTAGCTCACAATATCTTCTTAGTTTTGTTCTATGAAATTTTCTAGACATATGTGCTAAATATGTTTTACAGTAAAGTTGATAAAGAATATTATGTTCCTTCCCTCGTGTGCAAGAAAAAAAAATAGCAAGTACAAAAAAGCGTAAAAAATAATCAAAATACACATTAGTATGGCAAATAGATTTTGAAAGAGCGTTTCAAAAAAGGTTGTGCTTATTCTTTTTTAATACAAAAAATGTACACACATTAGAACAAATTCATACTCTGAAAAAAATATGAATGAAAAAAAAATATAAATTTACTGAAGTGAAGCCAGTCCAATTTACAAGACCTAAGTAGAGATATTGTTTTTTAAGCATGCACATTTGTTTGGACAACTATCTGATACCATTCCTTGAATGCCAACAAAATTTTACAGGTTAATTGTCGGTAGATCAAAGAATGTTGGCATTCGAGGAATAAACCGTATAAAGTTCAGTGTGTTAAAATTTAGGTTTTATTGACTTATAGTAGATTTTTTACATTCAACAATACTGACAATTATGTCTGCTTTTCAGTATTTTATTCCCATTTTAATCCTTAGTTATAAAAATCACGTCATTGCAATAAAAATCAAGTTTAAATAGCATAAATATAATAAATTTGTGATTTTAATTTGCAGCACAAAAAACGCCAATGCCAAACATTTTTGTGTTATCTAGAAATGAAATAAAATTCATATATATAATTATTTTTTATCAAGGCATTGTTAACAAGTGCTCAATCAATGTTGATAAATTTGTTGTTTTAATTTATGAAACAAGGTTATGCATTGAAGTCATTTTATTAATTTGGATGTTTCTTGAGAGCAATGGTAAAAGTATGGTAAATGTATGTTGACGTCGTAAAAATGTTTGTTTTTTCAAACGTTGCTGACAACAACTCATATGTTGCATTATGGTCTCAGACACCCTTTTTAGTGCATCAAATGCGTCAAAAATGTGTGCATGCTTATGATATGGTTGATCAGATGTCATTGTTGTAATGGTGGGATTATGTGAGCAATTTTATTTGATTTTGTGAGAATGATAGTAAAATGTAAGAAACAAATCAATAAAATGTGAATTTATTCATTACAGTAGGTTATTAGCTGTTTGTTTTGGTCACATGACACACAGCATGGACGATATAAATAGCATGTTCTACACTTGGTACGAAAATGGATGTAAAGGTGTTCGGTGAACTTTTTCTCGAAAAGTAATCCTTGATAATATATTTTTTATTGCTAAATCCAAATTGTTTGTGAAGGGCTTTCATGGTGACTATGCTGGTTCATAACGTATACGGTGTTTTGGCACTGTTTTTGGAAATTTTTGACAATTTAGGGGTTGTTTTTCCAACTTTTGCAAATGTTTCCATGGAAGCCTACAGTACATATATATTGTCAGAATGACACAGATGTCCGTGCAATTTAAAGTATTTGTTCTAAGGAAAATAGTTTTTATATCTGTCATTTCACACTTTTGAGTAAAACTTTGCAAACAAGATGTGAATCTTTGCAAACCAGACACATGAGAAAAATCAAAGCTAAACGGTTACATGAAACCTATGTTTTAGTTCACACAGACATAGTGAATGTATATACATGAAACCATGTTTTCTTCTATGGTCATTGCCTTTTCTTTTGGATTTCAGTTATATTTTTCTAAAGGTTATATGTTCAATATCAGTTTTTGTATTTGATTCGACTATTATTTCTAACTTTGGTTAAATGATACACGGAATGCCAATATAGGTAATATACTTGCGGTAAATTGCTTCAAAGAACAATAGAAGGCTCGATTAATTGTTTGTATGTTTTAGGTAGGTATTGTTCGCCTCAGAGTTGAACTATTTGAGTGCCCATGGCGTCCACGTCTGTATGGAGATTAAGATGTATATCTCTGTAACTCTACATGATACATGCTTTTGCGTTGGGCAACGGATGACATTCATTTTAGGAACACTTTGCCAATTGATTTTATGTTTGTTGACAATCACACAACCATGTCTAAAATAGACATGGATGTAAATTTGTTCGATAATTAGCATTACATCCCAACTCCTTTGTTCGGATCACCCAAGCAATCTCACCCCAGTCAGAACAATGGATATTTTTATTTATTTATATTTTTTTGTTTTGTTTTTGTCAAGATTAGATTTTTAGAACTGTTCAGTTGTTTTGGACTTAGTAAAATTTTACGATTTTCTATCCATACAGTTTCTAAAGATAAAGATTTTAAAACGTTGAAAAATGACATTGTCCGTAGTGGGATTCGAACCATGGTCGCCCGTTTACTAGACTCCTACCTTACCTACTACACAACGAACTCGCTGGACATTTGGTGAGGCTTGCTTAGGGGGGGGTCCCGATATCCCATATCCCAGTTAATCTGGACGAAAATATCCCTTTGAAGATATCCCATTAATTATTGAAATATCCCGTTTTCCATAGACAAAATATCCCATATCCCAGTACTTTTTGTCTCAAATATCCCATATCCCATTAACAAAAGTGGCAAATATCCCGTATCCCAATATACACTAAACAAGCCTCTTTGGTGTTAAAAAATCGTATATCAAGAATCGTTGGGGCACAATAAGGATACTCGGACTTGATGCGTCTGTATAAGCTCACCCCTTCGACCTCCGGCCGTCAGGGTGATCTTATACAGACACACCGCGTCCTCGTGTGATAACTTTTACTTACATCCTAGCTCTTTTGTTCTAGCAGGGGTGATCTGAGTTGGATCATCCCAGCATTCTCACTCCAGTTAGAACAAAGGATTTTTTACTACTTTTTTGTCAAGGCCAAATTTTTAGAACTGTTCAGTTCTTTAAACTTAGTAAAATTTTATGTTTTAATATCAAATTTTTAAAACGTTGAATAATAACATAGTCAATACTGGAATTCGAACCAGGGTCCTTTCGTTTCTAGACTTCTACCTTACCTGCTAGACCACAAACTCGTTGCAGTTACCGGGTGGAAAAATCGTATATAAAGAATCCTTGTGGGGCACAATAAGGATTTATATTATTGTTTTAGTATGAAATATTTATTTCATGGCATTATATGCATGGAAATAATTTTTAAGAATATATATCGATGTTCCTTCACTTTATATATTAGCTAGGATGTAAAATAGTTATCACACTCGGACTTGGTGTGTCTGTATAAGCTCACCTTGTACCTCCGGCCTCCGGTGATCTTATACAGGCACACCGCGTCCTCGTGTGATAACTATTACAGGAATTCCGCTCAAACCGGTGCTATGGGCCGTCTTGAAATTACTATCATGTATGAGCAGAGCTCATTGTTGAAGGCCTCAAGGTGATTTCAAGATGAAGAACAAAAATAAAATCGTTGTTGCATTTCATGTTATTACCATGTATTTGTAGACACTTTGTTTCGTGTGCATTACTCCATATCTTTTACTGTTAATTACTCTCAAGTTTACGTTCAATACAAATCTCAGTTACTTTACATGTAGGATAATGTAGCATTGCAAATGCATGCATTCAGACATAATTTGATCACACTGACCTACATCAATTTATATTGATTGACAAAGTTCGAGTTATTGCATTTACACAGTGTACCTTTATTTACTATTCTGTTATCGATTAGGTTCAAGATCAGCGTGTCTACAATTCAGTCACGCATGAAATTTACTGAGTTTAATCTGCCAGTCTACTCTACTTTTCCTACTGATGAAGGTCTTAGTGACCGAAACGTTTGGCCCCCTTCTTTTTACTTTCCAAGCTTTTTATGGTGTTTTATCTCGACATATTTTTACCTTTTAATCGTGGCTCACCACAACTATATTTTTTCATTTTTCGACCTACATCTTCTGCTTGATTGATATACATTCAAGTTAATGTCTTTGTTCAGATTTCATTTACTTTACATGGAATGAGCAAATAACTTTACACATCCATACTTCATTAGAATTAACCTAGGTCAGTATCCACACACCATTTCGAAATGCGCATATGCAGAAAATAAATTAACAGTAACTTCGGTATTTTGATCTTATTNACTGTGAATTGTTAGAACATATACATGTAACGAAGCAAATGCATGTACCTACAAGTCGCATAAATAATCAAAATATGTATGTTTAAAATTAATCTGAATGTCTGACTTACAACAAGTCAGATTTTTAAATGTTTTTTTATGATTTTATAAGACAATAAAAATGGAAATGTTCAACTTACTGCAAAATAAATGCCCCTTTATAATGATACTCTTGAAAAGCAGACCGTTTTAAATATATTTGAAGCAATTATGGTTAGATTGAACAGTTTTGTTAATAAAAAAGGCAACGTGATTTTCTCTCTTATCAGCATGTTTCTGCAACCGTGAAGGAAGTTACTGACTTCAAAATTTAATTTGGCTCCTTTTAAGTCAATTGTTACGACCGACAATCGTTCAAATAAATATTGGTACTTACATTGGTAGTCAAACAACTAAGAAAGAAATTTATGATGAAATTCGATGTGATTATTTTCAACGTAAATATTTTAAAATAAATGTTACAACGGGGTGTGGTTATTTCTAACATCAAAGTCCAGAGACATGGCTAAAACGAGAACACAGAAAAACAAAGACTAAACAAGAACACGACAAAGCCACAAGGCACGGAAATAAAAACACGAAATTAATAACTCCAATGAAAACTGAGAGTGACATCATGTGCTTCGGAAGGCACCTGTCACACTATCAGTTAGTCAATCCAGGGTCGACAATTAGCAAAGAGTTCCGCTTAAACCGGTGCTAGGGGCCGTCTTGAACTTACTATGAGGTATGAGTAAAGCTCATTGTTGTTTCTTTGCTTGTTTTTTACTATGTATTTGTAGAGACTTTGTCTCATGTGCATTTACTCCATATCCTTTTATTCACCATTGAGTAAAACCGGTTATATGAAATGCGTGAAGCCGTGATGTCTAGCTGAAAATTTCGTTTTCCCTTGGGACACCGACACGTCGTATTGTTCAATGATGTCATGATGATGGCCATAACATTTCTAGAGGGATGAAAGTAGCAAAAGCTGAACAAATCCCTGACATAGCAGTTCCAAAGATGGCTGCCAGCGCTTAACATAGAACCTACAAGAAAATATCTATCTTCATCATTTGCTCTGAAACTATTGAAGCAAATTAAACTAAACTGTGAATGATGTATGAAAGATCCTTTACAAAAATGTTCCTTTCATTTCCATCATAGGAAAACAAGGCACCCAACGCTCATCATAACATATGTTAACAATGGATGCTAATGATTTCTGAAATCGCAAATTCAACTTATATAAACTCTACAGGAGAGATGCATTAGAGGTCCATTAAAAAAATTGTTTATTATTAATATCCAAGGACAAATGGCCGCCAGCACTGAACAAAGTTAAACATTAAACCCTATTACGCAGAAACCATTAAAGCAAATAACTGCGTTGGAATGATGTATGAAAGATTCTTGTCAAAGATTACCTATTTCAATTTGATTTGACAAAAATTGTGGCTGCCAATGGAGAACAAAGCTTAACGTAAGATCCTTTGTAAGAACATCATTTTGGTCATTAGCATATTGGCACATGGCTTAGAAGCATTGTGTCAGGTAAGCGAAACAGTCTCAGGCTCCGAGTCTTTAACGTAATATTGTAGGACTATTTGTCGGAGTCAATGAAATATATTTTCTAAAATGCAGAATTTTTAAATTTATTCTGTTTGTTTATGAAATATTTATTTTCTTATAATTTTATATGACAATGGATAAGTTATTCAAAAAATTTCCCGACAAGGTTGTATTTCATCCAAACATGCATGATAAAACAAATGAACAAAGGAAAGTGAGCCATTTTGCATATCTGAAATAAAAAAAAATCATCGAAATCAATTAATAAATAGTTAGAACATTTTATTCGATTTATCTTTTAGAATAATCGCTTAATGGTGTTCCAATGATGACTTTAAAATGTTCTCATGAATTACGGTGCTAAATGGAAAATGTTCAGGTAAGCAAACCTGTATACCTATCCGTTAATTTACTGAAGGTGTAAATATTTTAATTTCTGTAGTTGGCAGTCTTCAGTAAAGGTGAGAACAAGCGCTTGGAAGACAAATTTTGAAAAAATCCATATCAAAACAAAACAAAAATGAAATATAAGTAGATCTTGGAACAGACCAAATCATTTTTTAGCTTATCTGTTTGTCTAAAATCTCCTGTAAATGAAATGCGAAACGCGTATTATTTTGTGATATTTACTGAAACCACGTGTTGTGGTTGTACTCTCAAGGATGTATTAGTATCACGGTCTTAAAACTAGCTGCATGTGGTTGTCGGTGTTACGTTTGGTGATGTTGTTTTTAGAGGCAAAACACAATGTTGTATAAATTGCAATATCATGTTCTATATTTGTATCCAGATTTATATTAATAAAACATGAAAATAACATTAAACCTTTGAGCTCTTCTTGATTAATTAGTTAAAATTGACTCAAGAGTTATATTTTAAAAACGATTTCTAAAAGAAACTTTAACTTATGGTAAATTAATGGCTTAACCAGTAAATAAGACGACTATATTATCTTGCTATAATTCCCATTTGTAATATCAAAAACAAAAATACAAAGCAAGATTAATAGACCGTTGAATGTAAAATGAATAGTTCATGGTTATTTTTATAAATTAATATCAATCAACATGTTCACATTAATTCAATATAGCACAAAACTGGCTACCTGGACAATATTACCTCAGGATAATAAGGGTATATGCGTCAACGTTTGAATGATTCAGCAAAAGAACACCGAAGCAACACAAATATGTTAGACTGTCGCACATTCCAACAGTACTTGCGATACAACGATTGAAAATAAATGAAAATTAGAAATATATGGGAGACAAAGAAATCAACAGAATGGGCTACGTACCCTGGGTATCTTTTTTTTTATTTTGTATTTGTAAATTGAAGGATATTGAGTAAATGCAAATGAGGCAGTCTGCACGATTGAAAATAAATGAAAATTAGAAATATATGGGAGACAAAGAAATCAACAGAATGGGCTACGTACCCTGGGTATCTTTTTTTTTATTTTGTATTTGTAAATTGAAGGATATTGAGTAAATGCAAATGAGGCAGTCTGCACAATTACATGGTCAAACTAACCTAATGGAACAGCGCTTTTATTGTTGTTCTTCATCTCGAAGTCACCATAAGTGTTTGTAAACCTTCATGCAACTGAGAGCTGTTTTGAATCGAGGTGGAGGATAGAGGAACAATATGAAACATTATGGTATGGAAGTCGGCTTACAGTCTCAAGCTTTACCCATGTGCAAGTAAACTACGGAAACAAAGTTAAACTATTAGAGGTGCATGTACGCAACACACACAAAAAAAATTTAATGAATTTTAACGTTTCTATTTTTTTTGTAGCCAGTTTTTTCCCTTTTCTGCGTTTTTGTATTGGAATTCCTTTGACAATGGATTAAAAGTAAAAATTTGATAAGCCATATCTAAAATGGCCGAAATTCAAATTCATACGCAATAGACATTACTTTAGCAACCAGAATCTGAAATATGTTTAAACACAGGCAAAAGATTTAACATGCGATTGATATAATATAGCCAAATGCATATATATCGAAAAATATAAGCTTTGCCTATTGTTCAACACTTTTCCATTATTTTGAATAATATCTCAAATAACAAAATACCGGAGTTGCTGTTAATTTATTTTCTGCATAAGGAGTATCTCCCTAAAGCCAAGCTCTGTCTATAAATGATTTTGGCTTCACATTTACGTTCTATTCATTCTCCCAAATGCAAAGCTCTGTCTTTAGCTAATTTTGGCTTAACATTTAGGTTCTATTCATTATCCCTAATGCAAAGCTGTCTTAAGCTGATTTTTACTAAACATTTAGGTTCCATTCATTATCCCTAATACAAATATTTTACGAAAGGATATGGAGTAAATGAACATGAGACCATAACACATATGTTTACTCCAACTACAAATAATTTTAATGAGCTGTATGGCCATTTCGGAAATTAATTCCTCATCAGCAGCACTAGAACCTAAACACAGGAAATCCACAATTTTAATAAATGTTTAAAATGCAAAAACCAAACGAAATCCAAATTAGTAATATCAAAAATAGCTAAGGACAAAACTTCAATGAAGGGAGTTAAACGTTAGGTTTTAGAATTTACATAAATTTAGAAAATGTTCATAAACATAGTGTACACATAAGATATAATCTCATGTACAAGCTCTGTCTTAAGCTGATTTTGATTTTCATTTAAATTCCATTCATTCTCCCTAATACAAAGCTCTGTATTTTGCTGATTTTGATTTTCATTTAGGTTCCATTTATAATTTGTTCTGTATCAGCTTTTAAAAATCTTGCTTTGTTAAGTGTTTCGATTTATTTGATTGTTTCTGCACACTAGAGATACAAGGTCATCTAGCGAATTACATTTAGAAGACTTTTGGCGATTTGTAATTTATTTAGCACAACAGAGAAAAACAAAAAACTGAATGTGACATAAGTTTTGTCAGAGATCTGACTCAATTTAATAACGATATAATTTTGAGATTTTTTTTTCGATTTTAAGCGAGGTTTCTTGATTGGCTTTTTATATTGAAATAGACTTATTTACGTTTTGTCTTTTTCTTCCCTTCCCAAGATTGTGGTCTTGGGAGTTAGTAGTCTACCTGTATTGGGTTTTATTTGTATGTTTTATTATACTTTAGGGAAACGGGATAGAGAAAGGGGAGGTTTGGGTACCCATAAACCGGTTTAACCCTACCGCTAGCTCTTGTTAGTGCCGATGCCAAGTCCGACTGTCCCGAGTTCCTATCGTTGTCCATGTTTGTCTTTTGTCATTTTATTGTTTTTCTCGTGCGGTTCCCTGGTGGATTGTGGCATGTGATTGTGGTTTACGGCCATTGTAGATGTTTCCTGTTATCTTTCTTATATTAATTACTAGTATTTACCTTTTCAGTCTTAACCAGTAGTCAGCGTTAGATGGTAAGAATAAGATATCAGTTGAAGTGTCATTATGAAACAAATTGCAATCACTTCATGGGAAAGGAAGGGTTACGAAATAATTATAATGACCAATACACTTCTTATCGATAGTATTGCATTTGTAAATGGTAAGCAGGACAAACCATTCACGGCAAAAACGTCACCAAACGTCACCTAACGATCATGAAAGCCAATTTGTGAGAATCGGTTTGCCCCTTGTTCAGTTATTTTCTAGATACAATTGGTATGCTAAATCAATGGAATAATAACAAAATTACTGCGAAAAATTGTCAAGAAACAAAATTCAAGAGGCAAAAAGATAAAGCAGGTGGAAATTAACCTACAATGATTCTGAAGTGATAGACATTGCAAAAGACATACAGGGTTAAATCGGTTTTATAACGCCAAACCACCCATTCCGTTGCGGTAGTGTCCGGTAGTTACTTTACAACAACTGCT
Organism: Modiolus philippinarum; assembly: GCA_002080025.1. Classification (NCBI taxonomy): domain Eukaryota; kingdom Metazoa; phylum Mollusca; class Bivalvia; order Mytilida; family Modiolidae; genus Modiolus; species Modiolus philippinarum. Next base: position 41,533 of record MJUU01012563.1, on the reverse strand, counting down.
ATTGAAAGGTAGTGGAGAGTAAAAAGAAATGATTATCTTAGTATTATCTTGAATCAGACTGAAACAAAAAATATTTTTCCACAAGGGACTCACAAAGAATTTTTTAATGATCGTATGAGACGGAATTCGTTAAGCCTTGATTGATAAGGTGGTCACGAAGATTACTATGTCTAATGAGATAGTCTGTATAATTTGTGCTAGCTCTCACGAAAAGAATAACTTGTGAAACATACAATCAGACCGAAACATCATTTTTATCAGAAAGGACTGATATCTAAAAGAAGTTTTTAATGATCGTATGAGCCGGAAATTTTTTGAAGCCTCGATTAATAAGGCGGTCACGAAGATTACTATGTCTAATGAGAGAGTCTCTGGAATTTGTGCTGCCTCTCACGTAACGAATCAATTTTGAAACATGCACTGTATAGGCAAGAGGAATTGGAATATTACTGTCTTTGTGAGAGAAATAGATACTTTTGATATTAAAATCGTCCCTTTTGTCGTAAATTTTAGTTATGAGATGAACCTTTTTTCGAGATGCAAGTCCAGAAAAATGTAAATGTAGTGGTTTCTGTCGCTTCATATATCTCTACCTCTGCAGGATATATTGACGGGGGTCTCACCATTTAGCAAAAGATGCGTTTTTAATAGAAAGACCATCATCAATATATCCATAAGTGAGATTGAATGATCTAGCATTTTTATTATATTTTATGAGTCTCTGAAGAAATTCAGTCTAGTAATAATATATAAACAAGTCTGAGAGTATAGGAGCACAATTGGTGCCTATTGGTATACCAATTAGGTGTTGATAAATAGCACCTTCAAATGTTAAAAAAAAATCTAGCAAACTGCATACATGTATTTCCTAGTAAATCATGCCAAGAAGAACGGTTCACAAGTTTGTCAAAAGAATATATCATCGTTACTTTCATGCCCGATTGGATAAGACGTGAAGGACAATTGCCAAAGCAACGTCATTTCACTTAATTTCTACTAACAGTTTATGACCAGTCATCTCTACTAGCCAGCTTGTCCGTGCGATTTTCATTTATCAATTGAAAGGAAAGTGATTATCACTTAATGTTTGAATAAGTGAACATTTTAGATGAGAACGTCTCGGCATGTTTTCTTTTTAAATTGTTTTTTTTAATCTGGATTTTTTGGCTTTGAAAATTATATCCTATTTATTTATTTTGAATATATTGTTTTTTAAAAAAGGAAGTGTGGTAGAAGTTTTGAAAATCTAAGGTTTCGAGAGAATTTATTTGAGAAAATGAACAAGATTTAAGATATTCGAATAAATCCTTCGAATTTTTTAGTGTCAATTTATGTCACTTCGGTAAAATAAAATCAAACAAAAACTAAAGCTACAATCTAGAGGCTGGTTATTACAAATGTAATACGAGATGAATGCCCGGAGGGAGATGAAGAAAAAACTTTTGTCAGTTACTCTTCAACAAAATCAATAACTGGATTATATATATAACGTCTAAAACAGCGACAAACTTGGAAATCTTATTTAATCCTCAGGATAAGCATGTAAATACGCTTATACAGGTCTTGAAAAAAAATTATATTGCGTCATCTGAGTTAAAGAGTTCTAGGATGTGATATTATCGAGAACATCCTTCCTCAGATTCCTCAGTAGAAAGATGTTCTCGATAATATCAGTTGGTCTTCGACTTCAGACGCATATATATATATATATATATATATATATGTGTAAAATTATTTTTTCCTGAAGACCCTGTTTACAAGTCCTTAATCAAAGTTTAAATTAGAGAAACAAGATTTTGCATTGATAACACTGCATTAAAGTCATTTAATTAATTCATTTGGGCGATTCTGGAGAGATAAAGTAGCATTGCACTTCAAAGAATACAAAAATCTGGTAAATGTATGCTGTCATGGAACTAAAGTATACATATTTTTTTCAAACAAATCGAATGAAGTCCTTAGTTTTAATTCAGTGTGTCAACTTAAACACACTGAAGTATTTTTTCTCCTGTCTTTTTCGGCTTTTTTATTTGCCATCGGTTACATGTTCAATGTCCGCTTTTCAGCTAGATTTCACGTCTTCACGGATTTGACATTACCGGGTTTGACTCAACCCTGGATTGACTCACTGACAGTGTGACAGATGCCGTTAGCGGAGCAGGACATGCTTACCCATCCGGAGCACCTGATGTCACTCCCGGTTTTATGGGAGTTCACACTGTAAGTAATTTAGTTTTTCGTGTTGTGTTGTACATCATACTGTAATTTTAGTTTTGTCTTCGTCAATGATGTTTGTGCTACCGATTTGTCCTTGTGATTGTTTGAATACTATAGACAATACGAAAGTTTTTTCAAAACTTTACCATGGTTACTGTTTGAGGGTTAGAGAAGTAACATGTACCATGGACTTCAATTGGTTTTGTCTAAGGGTTAGAAAATGACATTTACCAATCCGCTACCAAACAGATCTTTCATAACAATATATGCCTCACTGATAGTGTGACGGGTGTCGCTAGCGGGGCAGGACATGCTTACCCTTCCGGAGCACCTGATGTAACTCCCGGTTTTCATGGGAGTTCACACTATCAGTGCCTTAGTTTTTAATGTCGTCTTTTTATTTCCATGTTTGTAGCTGTCTCACGTCCTTGTTTTGTCTTTGTTTTTCTCTGTTGCCGTTTTTTCCATGTCTTCGGATTTCGATTTTTGTAGTCTTCGCTTTCCTTGTTCCTTCGGTATTCTACTGCCGTTGTTTTGTACTTAATTCGATAACCATTTCTAGCTAAAGTTCAATGATACGCTGAATGGGAACATAGGTAATTAACCTACTGTAAATTGTTTATTTCTTTTAACTGTCTACGAACTTCCAATAACAATTACTGTTTAGTTGCTACCGGACACGACCGCAATAGAAAGGGAGCTTTGACATGCCATAAAACCGGCTTAACCAACCATTTCTTTTGAAATGCCTGTACCAAGTCAGGACTGAATGAATCATCTTTTGGTGATCTCGAGTTTTTCTAAATTAAAAAATAGCAGTATTATTCAAGTTGTTCTACATTTGAAACTGGAATCCATATACAAATGCGAATAGTTTTGATTACAATATAACGATGTCATGACGCCATTTGGGAAGTGTTCGAAATTAGAAATAAGATCTTATATTAACAATGGATGGATATGCAGTAAATGCGTATGAGACAAAGTCTCTACAAATACATGATCAAACCAAGCAATCGTACAACGCTTTTATTGTTGTTCTTCATCTTTAAGTCACCACGAGGCCTTCAACAATGAGCTTTGCAAGTTCAAGAGCGCAATCAGCTAAATGTTGAGCAACACTATATAAATGTATCGTCTCTTTTGTTCATTGATGCGATGTTGTCATCAAACGTTAATTAACTGGCAAAGTGTTCTTACAACTGCTGTTATCCATTGCCAGACAAAAAGACTCATAAAAACAATCACAGGGCACTCATCGAGCCAATTGAAAGAAAACTTGGCATAATAAAACAAGAAATGTGGGCACTATAAACAGAGTGGTCAGAATAAGATTTGGAAATTCAAAAAACATAATGTCAAAATTTGTGATAGCGTTTCCATATGAGATATTCCATCAAAAACAAGTACACCATTACTGAAATGTAAAATATGTTCAAAAACGGAGTGCTATAAGGGGAGACGAACGCATCCATATTGGGTGGGGGTCGATAGATAAAACATATCTCACATCTTCTGTAATTATAGTTTATGATACTGATATAAAATAAATAATATATATAACATGACATTAATATAAACACTCAATCTTGTTTGTTTCAATGTTATAGTGTTTTATATTACAAGTGTAAGTACGAATTATAAAGAAATTCAAAATTGTCTTTTACAGACTAATGAAACATTCTTACTAACTACATTATTTGTAGTAATTGCATTCCTAAGATGAATACTGAAAATTAATATATTGTTGAATGCATTATAAAAAATATCAAAAAATTCTCTTCATTATTCTTAAGGATTTATACCATTCAACAGATAAATTTATATTGATTAAATTCACTACATAACCAGTCACCTTTACCATTTCTTACGGGGGATAATTGTTATTTCTCAATATGCTTCGTCATTTAAATTTAAAATTTTACATAGGTTTAACACATCCGGAGAATAGACTGGGTTTTTTTACCACATATACTTGATTTGACGGAATGCTTCAATTTCATCTTTTTGTTAAAATATATTTGTTGGATGACATGAAATCTTTGCTATTAGCTGGTAAAGTCTCTCTGAAATATAACCAAAATATTAAAATTACATTTTTTTGGTCCATTCTTTTATTAGAGAAACTCGCAGATTAAGTAAGTTATAAGAGAATATGCTGAGCAGCATCGAACTATTACTGTAGCCTCATTTTGGCGTTGAGAATCCTCAATATACACTTTCGATTTCAGTCAGGAGAGAAAATCATCTGAAATTTGTAGTTCTTTTCTTGGCCTTGACCTTGTTTTTCTCTTTACTGACATTTTGTGAAAACGAATTAAATTTTTCGAGCACACTGCAATAAGTTGTTTAATGATTATATGTGTCAAATAACTTGTTGAGCGTTCAAAACATCTCTTTTATGTTGTTAAAAAATAAATTGATAAAATATTAATTTTGCTATATCTGTGCTTACACGGTATGATTCCGTAAGTATCGGTTTCTTTCGATGTTTTTGGTGTGTTACCGTTAAAAATTCGTTTTATTTTGATGTTAGTCCAGAAGGTTTCCGATGTCAGTTCTGTTTATTCAAAACCAATCCGGCGAATCTACAGCGTACTTACTGTATGCCCTCAGTTTTACGGGTTTTTGTTGTAAATAACAAAATACCGAAGTTACTGTAAATTTAGTTTCTGCATATGCGCATTTCGACAACTTATGTCTCTTCAGTGCAGATCAAATCAAAACATTTGGAAATTCATATGCAAAAATATGTATAAAAGCTGATAGAGAACGAATTACCAATAGGATCTAAAAAGGGAAGCCAAAATCAGCTAAGGACAGAGCTATGCGAGAGTTTTGAACACAATTTTGTTTTATTTAGATATTGCAAGTTTCCAAATGAAATCGCTTTTCGGGCCAGTACCGGAGGACTGGCTACTGGGTTGGTGAATACCCTCGGGGACCAACAGTCCACCAACAAAGGCATCGGCCAAGTGGTAAGAGCTAACAAAATACCGAAGTTACTGTTAATTTAGTTTCTGCATATGAACGAATTGGTGAACGAACACAATGATCACCATCGAATAATTTTGATGTTGCTATTCGAAATCTATTTGCGTTTCCTGGTATAGTGTAAGAGCGATTTTAAAATTGCATTACCATGTTCAATATACGAATGCAGACTTAATAAAACATTAAGATAAGATTTATATCAGTATGCTCTGTTTTATTAATCGTTTTGTCATGACACATTTGTTTAGAACCTAAAACTTATACATGTAGTTTATTTATTACGTAACGAAATTATTTTTCACTACCTTATATAAACATTAATAATTACACTCATATTTAAAATACTGAAAGAAAAGATAAATACAACAAATGAATAGGCCTGTTAAAAGTGTTTTAATTTTTTTAATTAAAACCCCGCTTTATCGATCGGTATGTAGTAATCATAGTGTCCGTTCGCTCGTTCGTTTGTCCGTCCGTCCGTTCGTTAAGTATTTCGTCCGTTATGGGTGTCCAGATTTTGTGACGGCATCTCCTCTTGTACCACTTGGTGAAACTCGATGGAACTTGCACAGAATGCTCAATGCATATTGCAATCATTACATAAATTGTTTAAAGAAAGAAGCAGGCACTGATAATTCCAAAGGCAATCCAGCTTACGCGGCTACTACTCTATCAAAGGAAGGGTATTACAGAACCATAAATCTGTTTTGCTCTCCTTCTGGATATCCACAAAGGATGAAGACAAATCTCCCCATTTTATCCTGGGTACCAAAATTACATAAATGCTAATACAAACAACGATACATCGCTGGATCTGCCAAATGCTCTTAAAACCTTAATCTAACCTACTTAACATCTTAAACTCTAGATCATAATGACACTTTGACATCATTAAAACATTCCACTTCTTCACACTTTACACTACCATTCCTCATGAACAACTAAAATCTCGACTGAAAGGGTAAATGCATGGATGTTTCTCACGTAAGAACGTTGACCGAAGATACATTGTTGAAGGTAGAGAACAAGCCTACTTTGTGAAAAATTACTCCGAATCGAAGAAAAATATACAAAGGAAGAAGTGATTAAAAAGATTTTCTGATCGACAATATATTTGTTTATTTTGGAGCACTTGCTTTTGAACAGGCTATCAGAATTCTTATGGACACAAACTGTGCATTTTTTCCCAGCCGATCTATTTCTCCACTCTTTTGAAACTGAACTCATCGAAGGGCTTCTTCAAAATAAAGATAAAAAAACTGGTCCAATCCTTCAATTCTAGCTTCCGTTATATAGATGATATTTTGTCACCAAATAATCCTCACTTAGGTGATTTTCTTCATCTGATTTATTCAGAAGAACTAGAAATTAAGGATACTACATCTACCAGCTCATTCGCTATTGAAGGACATGTGGTCGATTTAGGTTGACTCTATTCTGCATCAGAAATTAGAGTCAGATACGGGATGGCTTAGATATTCGGGCCGGAATAGTCTCCGTTGTGAGTCATAAATAGCTAAATACCGAAGTTACTGTAAATTTAGCTGCTGCATATACGCATTTCGACAACTTATGTGTCTTGTAATTGATGAACAAGAAAATACTAGGGTTACAATAAATAAGCTCCTGGAGATTGTCCATTAGGACAACTTATGATTTTTTAATGCAGATCAAGCACCAATTTGGAAGAACAAAAACCGAAAGATATGCAAAATCTGACAGCTTAACAAATAAGTGATACATGTAAAATCTAAATCAAAAGCTAAAGCAAAGGAACAGAGCTCGTTACGAAGTGAATGTTAACTTGTTACGCAAGAACTATCAACAATTATTCGGATTTTCTTATTAAGCGTGGTTATCTCCATGACCGCCTCAGTAATCAGAATTCCAGAAAAAAATCGTACGATCATTGAAAAAGTTCTTTAATAGATATTAGTCCCTTGTGGAAATATTTGTTTATAAGTTTTGGACCAAAATGAGACTCAAGATTTTTTTTTACTTAGTACTGGGGTTAACATTTCATTGTTAATATAAGAAAGATAACAGGAAACACCTACAATGGCCGTAAACCACAATCACATGCCACAATCCACCAGGGAACCGCACGAGAAAAACAATAAAATGACAAAAGACAAACATGGACAACGATAGGAACTCGGGATAGCCGGACTTGGTGTCGGCACTAGCAAGAGCTAGCGATAGGGTTAAACCGGTTTATGGGTACCCAAACCTCCCCTTTCTCTATCCCGTTTCCCTATAGTATAATAAAACATACAAATAAAACCCAATACAGGTAGACTACTAACTCCAAGACCACAATCTTGAGAAGGAAAGAAAAAGACAAAACGTAATTTAGAAAGATGGGTCGAGGAGTGCTCGCCGCTAAACTGCCGGCTAGCTCAAGGAGCCTAGTCTGCTGGTAAAACACTGTCGCACTACGGAATAAAGATCAAACTCAAAACTCCCCGAAGGGTTTGTTAAAGAATGATCATAGATTTCAGTAGACATCGGCAGTATCAGTGAGAGGCCAGTATACCTGTAATATCTTCAGGTCATTGGATCCCAAAGCCAATTTAACGGAATCTTGTCAATATCCCCTATTACGTAAAGAATGTAAGTTACGTCCCAGTTTTTCTGGATTTTTTATCAGTTTTTGACATTTTTAAAAACATTTCCATAAAATCGAGGGTGAGAAATGCCCTTAGTAATAAGCTGTTTGCGAGTCGCACCATATTTAGAAATCAAATCTTCATATCTTCTATAAAACTAATCAATTTATGAAATCTGTAACCTTGTTGTAAAAGTTACGATGTGATAGTAAGGTTACGCTCATTAAAGTCGTCAAGAGTAGAACAGACGCGTGCGAATCGTACTAGTTGTGATATATACACCCCGTATGATGGAGCTACAGGAACGTCGCCATCAAGAAAAGGGAAATTAGTAATTGTGAAATCAAAATCATCCCTTTTATCATAAATTTTAGTTTTAATTTTGCCAGAGTCAATGATGATAGTAAGATCAAGAAATGGGCAGTATTTCGAATCATCGTTTGCTTTATTAAGTTTCAGTTCTTGCGGGTATATGAGGTCGACATAGTCTAAAAACTGGGGATTGTCAATAGTAAGGATATCGTCGATGTACCTGCTGTTATCGTTGAAAATTGAAATAAGTTGATCACTGTTTTGTACGGTTCCATTCTGTAGTTTTTTCATAAAGTCCCGTTCGTAACAGAACAGAAAAAAGATCTGCAATGAGAGGTGCACAGTTTGTACCCATGGGAATTCCAATGACCTGTCGATAAACGATGTTGCCAAAACGAACAAAAATATTGTCCAGCAAAAAATTCAGTGCCTTAATCATACAACGGCAGTAGAATACCGAAGGAACAAAGGGGTGAAATTCACAAAAATCGAAGTCCAAAGACAGGGCAAAAACGAGAACACAGAAAACAATGACGTTAGACACAAAAACAATGACGCCAGACAGACACAAAGCACAGAACCAGAAACCACAACATTCAGAACAAAGGCACTCACAGTGTGAACTCCAGTGAAACTAAGAGTGACATCAGGTGCTCCGGAAGGGTAAGCATGTCCTGCTCTGTTAATAGCACCCGTCACACTGTGAGTGATTCAATCCGGGAAAATGTCAAAGTCGGTAGTCAAATCCGGGAAGACGTGAATCTAGCTGAAAATGTCCACTTTCATTTGGGATACTGACACGTCATATCTTTCAATGATGCTATGGTGACGGCCATAGAATTTCTTGAGGGATGAAATTAACAAAGGTTGAACAAATCCCCGACTAAGCAGCTTTTCATGTCATCACAAGTCCAGGAACTATGATTATTGTAAATGATATAAGAGAAGAATCCTTGCTTTTTATTACAACAAATGAACTGTAGACCAGAAAATTTAAAAGACCATTTAATAAGTTGTCCCAATTTTGATTTAATCAATTTATGTGGAAGGGTTGTATAAAGTGTAGAAAAATCATAACTGTCAATAGACGAAACTGGTCTTTTTATTGATTGTAATTTATCTAAAACTTCAATGGAATGTCCACTACCATTTCCACTACAATTCAATTAAGTAAATGTTGGTAAGTTGCTGACGGACACTACAGAAATGGAAGGGGAGGTTTGACGAGCCATAAAACAGGATTCACTCGTCATTTCTTTTGAAATGCCTGTATCAAGTCAGGAACATTGCGGATTTCAGTTTTTCCTGTAGTTTTGCATATACTTTATCAAAAGTTGATTACCAGACTGACAAACACCGACTATTGACAAAACCGTCCTTTTCACTGGCAGTGTGTTGGGTGCCACGCGTGGAGCAGATCACGCTTACCCTTCCGGAGAACCTGATGATACCTCAGTTATTGTAGGGTTCACACTGTTAGTTTTTTATTTTGTGGCGTTCTTGTTCGTTTTTGTTTATTTTTTTTGTCTTTGTCATAATGTCTCAATTCGTGTTGGATATGATTTGCCTTGATTTTGAATTTTCGATTTTGGAATTCTCCCTGTCATCATTTTTGCTTTTGTCTTTATTTTCCAATTGCACTTATGTTGTTGCAAAATAAACAGATAAGCAAGTAATGACAAACCGGTACCATATGATAGTGAACATTTACATCTTATTTTTTTTAATGTGACAAGCATTTTTTCTGGTCACAATAACTAGGGATTCAATATTTCTTAAAACGTTACATATCATACAGAGTGCCAACCTTTCCCCTATTTTATGGAATCCTTGCTGTTGGTGTTTACGCTCTGTACCATGATTACTTTAAGGGAAATTATAATGATCTAATAATCTTTTTATCTTTGCTTTAGGTTCGCTGCAATCTGTATTTCAAACAAATACGGGGCAGAAAATGTACTTGGATAGTCACAAACAACTGTCTAAATTGCAACAAAATACCATTAACTTAAAAAAAAAGCTTTTAGCATTTTTGTTCATATCATCCCGAGGATACCTTACATGGCTTTGTTCTTAGTTTTTGAATGTTTCATTTTACTGTGTCTCGTTAGTGGGAAATAAAAATCAGATAGTTATTGCATATTGTAAAACCCATCAAGTTTTATTAGTCTGATAGGAAATCAAATATGAAAAATACTCAATTTCCTAGGTTTTGATACAATTTTATTAATTTGTTACGTTTGTAATCAGGTGTGGGAATTAAGTAGAATTCATGATGAATTGTTTGTTTGTGTAACAACAAAATTACAGAACAGAATTGTCAAGAGTCGAAATCCAAAGGGCAAGAACACAAAGCAGGTGGAAAACCACCGTAACAATTGTCAACTGCAATGGTCCTGAATTGGTAAAGGCATTTCAAAAGAAATGATGGGTTAAACCAGTTTTATGGTACGCCAAACCTCTTCTTCCATTGTGGAATCGTCCACAGTATACTATAGCAGCTCAACAGCAGTCGTAGACAGTGAAAAGAAATATTCATTCCAGTTCTAAGTTAAAATGAATCTTCAATCACAGTTCGGACCGAAAATTCAAATTTTCTCATTAGGATTGATATCGATTCAGGACTTTTTTAATGATCGCACGAGACGGGAGTTTTTGATGCTTTTATTAATAGGGCGGTCACGAAATTGCTCAAAGAGAAAGTCTGTATAATTGAATATATTGAAGCAACTGTCAATGACACCTAACAATACAACAATTAAATTGCAATTATATTGCATCCCAAGTTTTAAAAAAGCACATTATTGTAACAGCAATTTTCAATAGCCAGAATATAATAAAATATAATAAACTTACGCAAACAAAATTTTATGTGAGATGATTAATTTAAGCCAGTTTTGAATTTGCCTTTGTCAATAAGAAGATGGAAGAAAATTTTAATTATATTCTTATTTTTTTTTCATCAAGGTCATTTTTACAAGTTCCCAATTAATGATTTATGAATCAAGGACATGCATTCGTATAACCTGACGGTCCTTAATATTTATCGCAATGGATTAATTTATTTGATTCTGAAAAGCAATATATTACATATCTTACCTTGTAGCCATAAAATTAAACTTTAAACAAAGCAAAAAGAAAAAAACCTATATTAACTTTAAAAGCTATTATAAGATTTTTTTTTAATTTTTATTTTAATTTCCTTTTCCTTTTCTTTTTTGTTGTTATCATAAATATTAAATATTTTCATTCATATTGCTGACTACAAGTCATATATACATAGCTCTTATTTCAAGAAAAATGAAAGCTCAAAATAGAAAAATGACTTCAGAACAATTATTATCAGGGAGCACAATCCAGTCAAAGAGTGGGGTATGATGATGTTAGTCTTAACTATAATAATTTGCGAAAATATGCCCATACGAGTGCTTACCCCCTTTCCTGATCGCTATTGAATAAACCAAGCATGTATTCTTTAAAATTACATTTATATACACAATCAAAGCTCCGATGGAGCTGAATCTCGAAGCCCTGAAAATCTACATGTGGCAAAACTTCGTAGTCATCCAAAGAACTGCTACATACGTCTGCATGTATTAAGTTATTCCGTAATACGTGAAAATAATCGGATAGTGTGATTTCGCATGTTGATTTCATTGCTATAAATATATGCACTTTCACAGGTAAACAATGTTATTGTCATCTCGCAAATTACTGCGCGACAAGTTCGTTGATCCGAGACGCAATATAAAAAAACTAGTAATTTGATAAACATGCATATTGTTTTCAATTTATTAAAACAACACTGTATTCAACTTAAGAAAATGAAGAAATATAACTTAAATACTAAATGTATACGATTTTGAAAGAAACTAGCGCACTATATTTTATCGGAAACACGAAGATCATCTTTTAGAGCTGTTAATAGGCTTGAAGCCTCATGCGGGGCACGTGATTTTTTCTTGCCATATCAATATGTCTCCAGCCATTTCATGGCTTCGAGATAAAAATGAATTCGGAGGCCTGAGATAATTTACATATAATGATTTACATCTGGTCCGGAGGTGATGTAAATTTGCACATGGTGTAAATCAACATACTTGTGTATTTGCATTTACATGTAATATTTGCATTTACATGCAATATTTGCACAACCATTTATTTTTACATATATATGCAAAAATACACCCGTATATATGTATCAGTGCATGTTTCCCTATGTCACAGATTCAGAAATATTTTTCGTTCTTGTTGATAATACACTGAATACAGCCGTTATGCATTTATCTAGTACTATACATTGTTTTTAGCAATAAAATGCGTTTTGTGTAATGTTAACCCATGAATGGTTTATTCAGGACCAGAACGTATATAAAGACTTTTTGTCACTTTTCACCTTGCTATGTTTGTTCGTCCTAACATTTGTACACAAATAAAGGAAATTTCATTAGAGTGTATTAAGCTGTCAAAATCAGAAAGCAATTATTTGGTTTATATATATCCATATACATTTTTGTGACCGTCGTATAAAATTTGATTTTTTTCTTATTAGGGATGAATGTGTTGTTGCGCTGTTGTAGCAGCAATTAGCTTTGGCGAATGACGTTCAAGGGAATTTGACATATTGTGCAATTGCTAATTGATATATTGAGTTGGTATTTGTTTGTTCCTTTAGCAGGTGATTGGTTTTAGGTTTTTGAAATTTAGTATCTTATATTGGATTATGCTTTTCATCTTTCTTTCATCGTGTTGGATATAAATTGCCGTGAATTTGGATTTTTGATTTTTGCAATTCCCCTTCATCATTTTTGCTTCGGTATTCGTTTGCCGATGTATTTTGATTTTAAACTTATTTTTTATTTAATAAAGAAAAGGATTGGGCAACAGGCAAAGCCTATATAAGCCCTCTCCCTAATTACATGCATAAGGTATACAATACAAATAACAAAACATAAATACAAGCAAAAATGACAAGCATTAACACTAACACTAGTGAGGCTCCTCATGGACATTTGCAAGTAATCAGTATAATTACAATCAATAATTAATTACTGAAAGAAAGGGTAATTTAAATATGTTTATACATAATATGGTAAACAAACAGTAAAAAGGAATCTAAGAATCAAAAACACCCGTTATCAAAATAATAAGCATAAAAAGAATAATAAATCCCCAATTAGCAGGTATTTTAGAAGTCCATTAGCAGGCTCACCGGTTACTCTGTTACTCTTTACATAAATCATTATTTCACGAAAGAAAAGAATACCTTAACACATGCAGTGGCGCCATAATTAAAGAAAAATGATTTTTTTTAATAAAAAAGGAATGAAAAGAATGAAAAAAATACAAAGCTTAGAGAAAGTAAGTTTATCATAGAGGATAAACAAAACAACAAAATAAAACTAAGGAAATCTGTGAGTGTCATTTATGTATTTATGAACAAATTTGAATTTATGTGTGTTCAAGTCAATAGAATATGTTCTGTTACCATGTAAGAGGAAATCCACAGTAATGTTATCTATATCTACAGCATTATCATTTAGTAATTGCTGAATTGAGTGAAACATAATAAAACGTTGTTTAGTATATTTTGGACAATTAAAAAAATAGTGGTTATTGTCCTCATATTCGTTATTACAATTTGGACAAGTTGTGTCGTCTGAAAGAAAGTGACTATGTAAATGAGCTTTTAAGTTACTGGTCTCATTCCGAAGTTTGCAATGTAAAATGTTTTCGCCCGCTGACCAAAGTTGTAATATTTCAAAGAAACTGAAGAATTATAATGTTTAAATAGTCTACATTTAAATATACTTAAATTAGGGGACTCTCTAATATTCAAGGGCAAAGTATTCCACAGTCGCACAGTAGACGGAAAAAAACTATCATAAAAAGAAGTTGTTCTAGAAAAAGGGGGATGAAAAGTTGTATTTTCATTTCTAAGGTTGTAAGATGTTTGTCTAGGTAAAAAAGGTTGAACAATGTCAAATAAATAAGCAGGAGTCAAACCATTTAATATCTTGAAGAATAGAATAAGTTCGTGATTGCTTCTCCTTTCACTAAGAGTTTCCCATCCAAGTTCTTTGTATAATTTATGTTTAGATATGTTGCGTCGTAAATCAGTTATAATTCGAGCTGCCTCAATTTGTACACTTTCAAGAAGATCAGCTTCGGTTTGAGTACAATTGTCCCAAACTACATCACTATATTCTAATATAGGTCTAATAAAAAAGAAGTAAAGACAGATTAATGATTTCCTGTCAAGCAGGTACTTCAAATTACGCAGAATATTAATACGAGAACAAGTCTTTTTATAAATATTACCAATATGAACTTTCCATGTGCCAGCAGATTGTAATGTTAAACCAAGATGACAGTGATTGTCAGTATCAGCAATAACATTTCCATTAATACCAAAATGAACTGGAGGGTATGCTCCAGATTTTCGAGTAAAAACAATACTTTTGGTTTTTTTAGAGTTAAATTCAACCGCACATTTGTTGGACCAGTCTGAAATAGTATCAAGATCATTAGTCAATGAAATTGCTGCTTCGTTATGGTTTTTGTCAACCATTACAAATAGAGATGTATCATCTGCAAAGAGGCGAATATTATTATTTATATTGTCAACTATATCGTTTATATATACTAGAAATAGAAAAGGCCAAGCACAGAACCTAGCGGAACACCTGCATGAATACCTTTCAATTCAGAAGAATAACCTTCGGTGACAACTTTTTGTAATCTATCAGACAAATAACTTTCTATCCATGTTAATAATTGGTTACTGATTCCACATTGTTTTAATTTAAAAAGAAGACCTTTATGTCAGACTTTGTCAAATGCTTTAGATATACCACAAAAGACAAATCTACGGAAGCCCGTTAGTATCACGTGAAGCTCTTTTTTTATCTTGTTATATCAACTTAGCTAACTTGTTATATCAACTTAGCTAACTTGTTATATCAACTTACTAACTCGTTATATCAAGTTACTAACTTGTTATACCAACTAAACTAACTTTATATAACAAGTTACTAACTTGTTATATTAACTTACTAACTTGTTATATCAACTTAACTTACTTGTTATATCAACTTAACTAACTTGTTATATCAACTTAGCTAACCTTTATATAAATCCAGATCAGAATTTGATTTGTACAGATATATATACATAATTTTTTATTTGTCAATCCAAGGGCCCACAGGGGACATGTATATTACAATGACTAAGACAGAGCACAAATCATACATTTAACAACGGTGATAATAATGAAAAGATTCATTTACACATTATCAGTTTGAATATTGGTATACCGGTGTGGTTGACAACAATAGTGCAATAAAAACTGCTATTTGGTAAATAAATGCACCAGAAGCTTGGGAATCAAACATTTCAAATGTTGGAGTCAACAGAAGAAGGAAACCAGATGAATAAATATGAGAAAAATAAATAAATTAATTAAAAATAAATAGAATAACTGCTGTATGCCATACTTGTGCCTAATGCAAGAAAGCTAGTTATGTTATATCAGTAATCTGAGAGCAACAGACATCAATTAAAAGCGCTATGTACTACCCGTGACTAATGCGAGTAAGCTAGAAGAAATCAGCAGTTTAAGTGCAACAGGCACCAGGGATCAATGCAATTAAAACAAAACAGCGTTTATTTGTGCAAATACAGTTATTTAAACTTGTTAAGAATAACAATGCTATTTGTCTAATGCCAAAGAAAATAGTAAAATTAATAGATTTGGTACAACAGACACCAGTGGTCGATGCCACAAGGAAACAAACAGACTAGAGAATAAAATAAAAATTTAAAAGCAAAACAATTACACAGACTAATAATCATATATGAATACATAGTTATCAATGTAAAAGTTTATGAATGATTTTGCACAAATGATTTAAGAGCTCGGGGTCATCAACACTGAATAGCCATATTATATTTGTGTACTATTTAATAATTGAGATTTTTACTTTTCAATTATTTCAGGCAACATTGTTGGTCTGTATTCATTTTAACTACTACAGTCAAACAGAAAATGTGTTTCATTCTCAATATCATTTTCAGAATATTTAGTACATAATCTTTGGCACCGAAGGGTCAGACCCTTGAATAGACCAGTTTCAATTTGTAGTCTGTGAGCTGAAACAGGCAGGTTACTAGTAAAACTGCTTCTCAATGAAACACTTTGGGTACTTGATAAATATTCAAACACAAAACTAGTCTTGTACAAACTGTAAGTTTGCAGTTTGCCCTCATAAAAGGTTTCCATTTTGCTGTTCCACTCTTTAGTAAGTATGGTTTTCAAATTATCAGTAATGAATCTTATATTCCAATACAAGTGAACTGCCAAAATGCACTTTCAAGTCTATATTAGTAACCTTTTTAAACAATTTTAATATTATATCTATGGAAACACGTCATGAAAGTGTATTAATAGAACACTTACATGAGCCCTGGCCCTGACAAATGATTAGCTTATTCCATCCAAATTTTTCACCTGCTTTTGATCTCTTGTGATCACTTAATCATTTATATTTAGTTTTCTTTCTTGTGGCATTAATTAATGCAATTAATTTCGGAATGAGGACGGACAGAAGTAAACCAGTATCAGTATTTTTTCAATAAAGCAGGGATATAATAATTAAAAACTCGGTCGAGCGTACCTAGATCGATTGTTCTACCTAGACCGATTGATATGTGTGCAGAATATGAAGAAAAATTCTCACTTTACATGTATATGGGTGGCAAGGTAGCGGCGGTACTGTAGCTCTTATGGTCCTGTGCTGTTTTTTGGTCCACATATCAGAAAAAAGACCAAAAACAGCTACGGTTCCTCAGCTAGTGGGCAATGATAAGAGCTAGGTCTGCTCTTGTGTACTATATACGTTAGTCTGAGACTGCTCTGATTTCTAAAGGTTGATTTCTAAGCAAGACTAAAGCCGAGTCTAGGACTAACCATAATAAGCCCAATGTTGTGGGCCACTCTTATGAACCTTTGGGTACCTGTATAGAACTGCCATTGACCTAAGGACTAACCCCTCCAGTCTTAGTCTGTTGTGAAGCATTGAAAATTTACTTATAAGTTCCTAAATTGTTGTTGTTCTTAGTAAATGCATCATGTTATATTGATCCTGCCTGTCCATGGCAAAAAATATCTTTAAAAAGGGGGATGACAGTAGTTAGAAAATGACAATTCTGCCCCAAAGCCATTTTCAAGCAGAAATCCTGCATGAAATCCCGGTCCCCCTGCCCCGGGACGCAAATGAGTATTGAGCGAGTCGGGGATGCTGAAAAGTGCTGGGAGGCAAAAACCCACCTAAAATAGATTAAAAAATTTCGAAACCCAATAAATCATGAATTCCGAATCTTCTCAAAAGACGCTCCAGCATTTGCGAGTGCTAGGTCCCTTGAGGAAAGAGAGTGACTAGGAAGTGAGAAAGAGGGCACAGGCTCAAAGGGAGGCCAGACGCGAGCTGATTCTGAGGTGGCGCGACCTGCCTTGGGAAATATTCCAAGTGGTAGGGATCAAGGAGACGAAAAGCCAGTATGGGGACGGCATGATTTTGACGCTGGAGAGGAAAGGGGTAGAAACCAAAGTCTGGGCGTGCAGCAGGATGGTCCGGGAAATGCAGCGGATACCGCGGAAAAATGGCACCTGCTCAAGAATGATAATTATGGGATGAAGAAGTCAAAGAAGAGCGGGCACGACTACTTCGACTTTGAAGTGGTGATTTGAAGGGGCGTGGGAGAATCCTTTCTGATGGGTTAACCCATCCGTAAAGATATTTTGAGGGCTGGGATCAGCGAGAGCCTTGGGAATGCTTGGCTAGATCTCCGCTGAAAGGGGACGAGGGCTGGCGCAGTAGATCCTTTCCATCGTAATAATTCTTCAGGCAGACGGCAGCGCACCATCTTCGCCCGGGAGCTGTGACTGGTAGAATCTGGCCAAGAGAAGCATGCCGAGGAGGGGGACGTTCTTGAAGGGGCTATTGGGGCCAAGGATCAATTCGGAGCCGTCGTAGAGCTTACCATCGCGCTTCAGATATAAGCCGTCACCCTGGACGGTCTTCGGCTGTCGGGCTCGGGAGAGATATAAGCCCCTCCTGTGAAGCTTCACGCAGCAGATTTGGCCACCCATAATCCAGACCCCAAGGCCTTATTGACGGCGATGCCACCCAGACTGCTCAAGGCTCCCACTCCGAAGGCTGGAAGGACGGTCTTGGCTACCATGGGGAGGGCTCTCATTGCCAGGCCGGCGAGCATGGGGAGGAATCCACCCTCTTTCTGCATATTCTGCTTCAGCTGGGTGGTGCTCATCATCAAGATCATTCCTCCTTCGCCGTCACGCTTGAGCTTATTTATCTTCTGGATCTGCCGATTCGTGAGCAGCAACGTATCAGTGCGAGTGGCGAATGCTCACGGGGCATGGCTTGCGCTTGGCTGCGAGTCTGAGCTTATCCTTCTGGCTTGAGCTCAGGTTCAGACCATAATCGGAATACGTCATTTATCATCTAAATTTCTAAATATCTAAATTTTTGTAAATTTTTTTTTAAAACTAAGGAGTATCTCCCTCATGCAAAGCTCTGTCCTTAGCTGATTTTGGTTTTCCATTTAGATCATATTGGGTATTTGTTCTCTGTCAGTGTTTTAACATCTTTGATTTTATGGTTTTCCAAACGTTTAGATATTATCTGCACTGAAGAGACATAAGTTGTCGAAATGCGCATATGCAGAAAATAAATTCACAGTAACTTCGGTATTTAATTATTTATTTATATCTCGCGAAGATGGAAGCGCATGGTCAAGTCCTCGCCTCGGCGATCGATGAGCAGGCCATCCTGATCGGTGATATGCGTCTCCATGGAGTGGATAGTATTCACGGTCACCGAAAGATCAGATTCTTGGGATTCTGGACGATCTTCATTCCGGGAGAGACGTTGGGGAAAAAAGCTGTAGATGACGGGCTGCTGCACGCCGTCGACGTAGCTTCCACTGATGATATCGCTATTCACCAGGATGCTATTGACATTGATGATGTTCACGATGCTCTCACTCTCAAAATATCCATTGGTCTTGGGATCGTAGATATCGGTCTCATCGTTGAATCCCAGGACGATCCGGATGTTATTGGGGACGTCGACACTTACTTGGTAGTGCTTACGTAGGATGAGGACGGCTCTCAGAGTCGCTCGGTTGGCCCCGATTATGATCGTGGCGCCGTGGCATGCTTCTGATCCACCTCCTCGTGATGGAGGGCTGGGAGGATCGCCCATTTGAAGCACTGCTGATCCTCATTTTGCACGTTGACTTAGGCCTTCTTGGCCGCGAGTTTCTTGGGAAGTGGGATATATGAGCTTCCCTTGAGGGGCCTGTACTCATTCAGCTGAATCTCCAGCTTCTCGACGCACCAAAAGGTCCATCCGCTCCCCCAGGCTGGAAAGTTGCCAGGCTCTCAATGACCTTATCCTCGATCCGCGCTATCACTTCGTCCAAATCTGCCGACTCGGTGATTACCATCAAGGCCGACTGGAATTTTGGATTGGCGTAGATATTCTCGCGGGTCGCCGGGCTGATCTTCACCATCTCCACGTGGAGGATTATTTCCGCTGACTTATCAGTTACTGTTAGTGCATGTACCAAGTCCGGTTGTTACGAAATCCTATAGTTTTTAAGGTCTGTTGTCTTGACTATGTGTTGTGTGTTTCTAGTAAGTTGATATATCAACTTAGCTAACTTGTTATATCAACTTAGCTAACTTGTTATACCTACTTACTAACTTGCTATATCAGCTTAGCTAACTTGTTATATCAACTTAGCTAACTTGTTATATCAACTTAGCTAACTTGTTAGATCAACTTAGCTAACTTGTTATATCAACTTGGCTAACTTGTTATATCAACTTAGCTAACTTATTATATCAACTTAGCTAACTTGTTATATCAACTTAGATAACTTGTTATATCAACTTACTAACTTGTTATATCAATTTAACTTACTTGTTATATCAACTTAGCTAACTTGTTTTATCAACTTAACTAACTTGTTATATCAAGTTACTTACTTGTTATATCAACTTAACTAACTTGTTATAACAAGTTACTTACTTGTTATATCAACTTAATCAACTTGTTATATCAACTTACTAACTTGTTATATCAACTTAGATAACTTGTTATATCAACTTACTAACTTTTTATATCAACTTACTAACTTTTGATATCAACTTAACTACTATGGAAAATACATTAAAAATCAACACTTCACAAACGGCTTGGCCAATTGTAACCGAACATGGCCACAATAGTCCTTGCATGGTCCCCTTTAAAATTGTGTCTGACATGTCTGCAACTAATCAAAGAAGGCCACCAGCAGATACCATAGTATTGTGTTCATCAGGCTTGTGGTATCCAGGTGAATGATGCAGACTCCTAGGAATCTCTAGTTTTGTATTTTTCATCCGTTATTTCGAAAACAATCATAGATATTATAATTTGATGAAATATTTGCTATGTCAAGATCTACCTTCCCTGCAATTTTGAAGGAAATTTGAAGACCCACGTTGGAGTTATTGCTCCTAGATCACCTTTTTTTTTCAATTAGCCCGCCTGCGATGAAAATCGCGAAAGCGAGACATAGGCGTATAAAGTATGAGGGTGGCGGCGGCGGCAGCGACGTAAACTCAGGATATCTTGATAAATTGAGAAGGAAAGATAGAAGGAAACTTCAACAATGAAAGACTTTTCTAACAACAGACCAATGGTCAAGAAGTGCTCGCCGCTAAACTACCGGCTAGATAAAGTAGCCGAGTCTGTAGGAGAAACACCGTCGCTCTACGGAAAACAGGGGTGTAGCTACGTAAGGCTCGAGTAGGCACATGCCTATACAAAATTTTGTTATTTATTTTTAAGGGTGCCTTTGGTACAACATCGGGAATCGGACGCATTTACAATTAAATTTGAAGTAAATGTTTTGGTTGGTTTTGTTCAAGATTGAATTTACAATTTGAATTTAATTTGTCAATTAATTTAATTGACGTTTGCGCAACCAAGTCCAGGCCAGTTAACATTCACGAAATATTTACTTTACTTCATATTTTAATTAATTATAAATGAAGGTTTATAAATGTCACACATATTTAAATACATGCAGTGAATAATCGCCTTTCTATCTATTTTTTTAATTAATTTTACCCTTCTTCTTTGTTATTCTTACAGTGACGTGCCAAACTCTAGAGGCAAATTTTGAATTTTAATATATGCAGTTCATTTTATTTCAAATTATACCGACACTCTTTTAAAAATGTCACTAGAAAATGAAAACCACATTAAAAATATCCGATCAGATACGTGTAATGTGCATACATCCCTGGCCAGAATAAAGAGTAGCCCTATTCAGTCATGAAAAATTTAGCTAACCTGTCTATGCCAAGGTGGGCTTTTGCCCTCACTAGACGTCCGTCGTCCGTCCGTTGTCACAGTTTCGTTCAAAGATCTGCTTTGCTGAAACGACTGGGCATATTGGAGCCAAACAAGGTTACAATAGTCCTTGTTTGGTCCCCTTTGAAAATTGTATCCGTCAGGTCCACACTTCATTTAAGATTTCCGCTAGCCATTTGCTAGACCGGGGGAAACACATTCAAAGATTTCTCAGAAAGTACTTGTCCAGCCATTAGCAAATTGTGACAATGGTACTTGCATAGTCCTTTCCAAAAATTTCCGGCAGGGGAGTACCTCATCAAATATGGCTGCCAGCTGGGAATATAGTTTAAAAATTGGACAGCTAAACACATTGTAAGATCTTCCTAAAAACTACTAGTCCAATTACAACCAAACTTAGCCACAATGGTCCTAAAATGGTCGCTTCAAAAAAGTTTACGGCAGATTCAGACCAAGATGGATGCCAGCGGCGAGCATGGTTAAACATTGAACCCCATTAAATTGTTTCCGAAATGACTTATCCAATTGGACCAAAACTTAATCACAACAAGCTATATATATCGTAGAAATGTTTGTCTGGCAGGTCTCTTCAGTGTTATCATACTTATAGTAATATGATGATGCTGTGATAAAAACTCTAATATTTCAGAATATTTAAAGCCAAGGTCAAAATAAAAGCGGCATATCCTTTCTCGGTCTATGATTGATACGATTCTTTTGGGATGTGACTATATAAAGCATTTATATACAATTACCAAGTTGATATAACAAGTAAGCTAAGTTGATATAACAAGTTAGTAAGTTGATATAACAAGTTAGCTAAGTTGATATAACAAGTTAGTAACTTGTTATAACAAGTTAATTAAGTTGATATAACAAGTTAGCAACTTGATATAACAAGTTAGTAACTTGTTATAAATAGTGAGTTAAGTTGATATAACAAGTTAGCTAAGTTGATATAACAAGTTAGTAACTTGTTATAACAAGTTAGTTAAGTTGCTATAACAAGTTAGAAACTTGATATAATAAGTTAGTAACTTGTTATAACAAGTTAGTAAAGTTGATAGAACAAGTTAGTTAGTTGATATAACAAGTTAGCTAAGTTGATATAACAAGTTAGCTAAGTTGATATAACAAGATAAAAAAAGAGCTTTACATGATACTAACGGGCTTCCGTACAAATCTGACATCTTTCTCTTTATCCAATATACTAATAATTGTATGATAAATTTCTACAAGCTGGTTAATTGTAGAATCATTCGGTTGAAAACCAGACTGAAATTTAGAAAGAAGATCACTTTCCTTCATATAATTGAATAAATGTTTAAATAGAATTTTCTCCATTAATTTATAAACTACACTGGTAACATATATTGGACAATAGTTCTGTGGAGAGTGTGGACTACCTTTACCCTTAAATATTGGGTTTACATGCGCCACCTTCCATAATGATGGCACTATCTTTTTATTAAGTGAGAAATTGAACAGTTTAGTTAAAGGTTTAGACACAGAAACAGCCACAGCTTTCAATATTTTAGGACTTATACCATCTGGACCAGCCGGTTTATTAATATCTAATAATTGTAATTGATCTAATACCTCCCCTTCAGAAATATCAAATACATCTAAATGATGCAGAGGTGGTCCAGTAAAATTTGGAGTTTGAGGTTCATCATCTATAACAGATATACCTGCAAATGAGAATTCAAAACTTCAGCCTTGTCTATAGGGTGGATGTAAAATTGACCATCTTTTTCCAAAAAAGGGGGAGCGTCCCTATTTTTGGTAAACTGCGAGACAGATTTTACAATACGCCACCATTTTCCAGGCGGAATATTTTTATCTACTAATTGAGATGTTATGAAAAAGAAAGGAAATGGGGTAAATGTCAAGGAGACAACATCCCATATCCAGGTTAAAACGACCCAAAACAAAATTTGTTAGTTTTTCCTTATAATCATCTTTAGCTTTCCTTACCAAATCTATTACCTTATTTCTTGCCGATGTATTCTTTTGGGTATAAAGAATAATTTGTTTTAATCAAATTAGTTATTGGATTTAATCATTTAGTTTTTTTCAATTTAAGATAAGATTTATTTCTAGTTTTGATATTGAATTTTTTTTATATTTTGATGTTGTTTCATATTTAGTTGGAGATGTTGTTGCTTAGGTAAACAAAAATTCTTTAATTTCATTGCTTTTAATAGACCAGTATAGGCTATAGAATTCATTTGACATTTGACGGGAGGGGGGATTGTAGCATCTCTTACTCTGATACCATTTTTTTTTAAATGGAATGGAGCAATGTAAAAAAAACAGAAAGTCCCATTAGGTGTTCCGAATTGATAACCATGTTCTGTTTTTATACGGTGCCCGCTAACGTATCAGTGAAGCTTTCCAATGTTAAGTCGAAACTGGAGATGCCAAATCCATGAAGACGTGAAATCAATGGCTGAGAATGTAAAAAAAAAATTCTTTGGTTGTTTTCTGCAGGCTGCAGTATTTCATCTAATATGGTTGATGGTGGATAACAAAGATTTGCATTTAAAAATTTGGAATTTCAGTCGTACATGTTGTATAACATGTCCTCTGAAACTAATAATTCAATTATAACCAAACTTTATCACAATGGTTCCTTGATTGGTTTACAACCCATCAGAAGCCACTCAAAGGGAACTTGTTTTAGCATTTGATATTCTGAAACCACTAGAAAAAATTAAACCAAGATCGCCCAAGATAGGTTGTATTCTGCAGGTCTACATTGGAAAAGCCATTCAAAGATCATATCCTCGAAACTACTCTCTATTAAAGAACCAAAGTTGGTCACAAGAATGTTGTCCTGCGTATTAATTATCAAAGATGGCTGCTAACAGGGATCATAGTTATATCATAGAAGCATAATAGATTAGTCGAATATGGGAATGTTTAGCATTAGCATCAGTTTCATCGGATCGTCTTTGTTAACCATTGCTCTGGTGGGCAAAACGGGCTCTTGAAAGCATGTGTTTATTTTTAAATTCATGTATGGATTTTAAATATATTAACTTTCCCTTTATCTTGAAATTATTCCCATGCACTGTATCAGAGATTACGCTGATTTTACTACAAACCATAATATGACAATTGTGTTTGAAAAGTATTTTAATTCAGGTAGTTTATTTTTTCGTACTTATCAAATAGATATAAATAATTTAGATTCATTGGAATGTCAGACTGTTCAATCCATGAAATTCTGGAAAGGGTATACAAAGTATTTTTAACTTTGAAATGACCATGAACAAAGGAATTTCACAAGTTGCTCCATAGATAGCATGCACCCAGCTGAATAAAGTACACTGTCTAAAATTTTGAATATTTAGGCGATTCTGGTAATTCACCATGAACAAAGGAATTTCACAAATTGCTCCATAGATAGCATGCACCCAGAATAAAATACACCATCTAAAATTTTGAATGTTTAGGCGATTCAGATAAGAGTTACTAATTATTTACAAATTACCAACTGACCTTTCTGATGAATAGTTCAAATTGTCTATAACAGTATGTTTGTACAGCCCTGTAGGAATCCCTTCCCTTTCATTCTCTGTTTGTTCGTTTTCGAAATGATCGCCAAAAATGACAAACGATAAATATTTGCGTTTGCTTTTGGTGCTTAACCGACTTCAACACTAAGCCATGGCAACATTCACTGAAATGAAAAGTATGTCAACAACAAATGATACATGTCTTCTGCTAGAAGTATATTAAGGAAAAATAGGCAAACATGACTATATGGATTTTCTAACGTTTTAATTTTTTTTAATGTTATGAGGTACTGGTAATTGACGGGATTGTTTGACAAACGGGGATGATCAGATTTTGTTCCTTTATGTAGCTGAGTATTTGCCATTGATGAAATAGTCTTAAATTTTCAGCGCCCTTTTTATCATGTAAACACATAATTTACATGTATATGATTTTATATATAAAAAATATTTCTACACTCTTCTTGCTGTCAATCATACGGTGACTGCAGAAAAGTCTTAACAAATTAAGATATATGCTCTCTACATATTTCAGTTTTGGCTTGGATGCAGGTTGCTCGACATGTTGCAATTAATTCCGCTCAGACCATTGCTAGGGGCGGTCAGGAAGTTACTGTGAGGTATGAGCATAGCTCATTGTTTAAGGCCTCGTAGCGACTTCAAGATGGTTAACAACAAAAAATTGATTTAATCATGTATTTGTAGAAACTTTGTCTCATTTGCATTTACCTCATATTTTTCCATTGTAACTTAAGTGCAAGCTGACTGCGTTACTTAGAAAAATAGTGTTGTCCTTTCAAATGAAAATTTATTTTAAAAAAATTAACTTTTAACACATTTAAAGAGAATAAAATTTAAATGCAAATCAATGAGGGTATTCCAGTCCAATTATTAGAATTAAAACATAAGTATTCTATCATAAATACATTAAAAACTCCAATTTTATTTTCATTCTGATTCTATTTCTTTTCAAAAACGTCGTTTTTTTTTCTAGTAAATATTTCTTTTACTACCTTTGAATACATCTTCATTAATGCACTGTGCTTCCTGTAAGTTTAATGAATGATATTGATATCATGCTGCGTATTCAACCAAATAAAATTCAGAATTTTTCTTCAAGTCGATAAAGTAATTGTATTGATTCTCTTTTCAAAACAACAGTTTGACAAGGAAATTGCTGTTAAAATCCGACCGACTGCTGTTTTCTACTGAAAGCTACCTTTTGTTGCTATTGTTTTGAATGTTTTTTTTACCATGTTTTGCAAACTGGTACAATTAACCTCGCTACATGTACGAGTACAGTTCGCCGATCTAACGCAATCTCACATTTTATCCATATTATGAAAGAACGTATTCCTTCATCTTGTAGCATGTACATGTATATTCTAATGTTAAGAATGAGGTTAACGCTGGTTAATACTTATTAACTAAGCTTTAACAATAATGCCCAATTTTCCCAGAAATTTTTGAAATACTGGCATCGCAAAGGTCCCGAAGACTGCAACCAACTACCCTTTTGTTGAGGACTTTATAAATTTTGTAAACAAGGACTATAAGTTATGTGAAAAAAAAATTGGAGACACTCCTTTTCTACCACTCTCCGGACTTTTTCTTTGAGGAAGATGGATCTGCTGATGCTGAGAAATATTTGTCAAAATGCAAAACCTAAATAGTGTTACATGTATAAGGGCACGATCTCAACTTTGGTTTATACATTTTGTTTTACATTTCACAAATTATTTCACGGAAATAAAATACTGTTCAGTGCTGTATCTATGTTAACTCGCTTGTGTATTGACAACGAAAGAAATCAAACATCACGTTGTATCAACATTGGTAATGTGTTTTGATAAACCAATAGTAGCCTACAGACTCTCTGATTATATAGTTCATTTAGTGACGATTCAATATTTTGAAATAAAACATCTGTTGATGATAGGGTCTGTAAGTATCGTCATGCGACACCATACAGGTTTTCAATGATATTCAAGTCTTCCGTTATGACGTGACGACAATGACTATATCTGTAATATTCTCGAAAACTGGTGTAACATATCATTTGTTATATGCACTATCATAACACAATCAAGACACCCGCCGTAAATTTAGTTTCTGCATATGGCCATTTCAACAACTTGATTTGTCTCTTCAGTGCAGATAAAAAAAAAATTGAAGACCAAAAAAGGAAATATATGTAAACGATGATAGAGAAAATAGAGTCTGGGTCATATGAAAGGTGTAAAAATTGACCCCTTTTGGCGTCTTGTTTTTCTGCCGGACCAAAGTTAAAGTTCCGAAAGCTTATTGCCAATTTACGGATGTAGTAACTAAACGTGAAATTAAATAAATCTACAATTCTAAATTATATCATAAATTGAAAGAGCATCGGGAAAGGAATAAGGTTAGCTAAAAATATCGATAGGTCATGGACCTTGTTTTCAAGATTTTTCACATTTTAAAAATTTGCGGGAAAAGCTCTCTTGGACCTTTACCTTAGTGGAAACATTTTTGATTTTTTTCACATGGAAGGGACATCTACAATGTAATGAAATTTTGCTTACTGACCTTAAATGAGGTACTGAAGACTTTGATGACTAGAAAATTGGATGTAATGAGACAAAATATATTACAAAGTAATAATTGGTAAAAATCCGAGATATCGGAATGATGTATAGGAATTTTAAAAACCTCACTTAAATACATCCTTTAAAAAATTATGCAACAACGCTACACCAATATATAGGAATTTCAAAAACCTCACCTTAATACATCCTTAAAAACTTTATGCAACATAGCTACACCAAATTAAAATCCTAAATCCAAAAATGTATTAGTATTTCATTACAATTTTTTTTCTAATTCACATTGCATATTTGTGTGAGTCGGTTTGAGGACATGTTTAGGTAATATTTTCCAAGTCCTCATCCATTGTAAATTTGTATAAAATATAGAACTAAGATGACTAACTCAAAAATGAAGTCGGACAACACAGTTGCAATGATGACGAAGGCAATGGTGTGTAATTGAGACAAGATTTTCAGTCTTAATAATTTAAAAGCAAAATCCTGATCACTCAATTAGAATTAATTTTGATTTTTATCAAATAAGAAATAAATTAATCTATAAATGAAAGACGTATAGGCATGGCGGGAAGGGAGGAAGGCCCCAAAGTGTTGGCGCGTAAGATTTTATTCACTTAACATTTCATGTAAAACCATACTTTTACAAAAAAATTGGTGAAGTCAATTCGTATTCGATTACATTGAAATTTCCACTGATAAACTTAGTATCTTGGGCAGGGGAAGGGGGCATATGTCGACTTTTTCTTCGATAATGATAGCTCTGCATGGATACTTGACATCAAAACTTGCGACTGTATATAGTGTTATGATTTTTTTGTAATACTCTCACATGTCTGTCAAATTTTGTATTTACTACTGAAGTTGACATGTTCAACACGGCGGGTTTTTCGAAGAAGGAGATGCTTACTCTTCCGGTACATCTGATCTCACCCATGGTTTTTATTGGGTCCATGTTGTTCATCTGTATGTGTGTCTTCATTTTTTCTGGTGTTGTAACGTATTCATGTGGTTTATTATTTGTTAGTGTTTTCGATGTATCCGTAATCCATGGATTGTTCGTTCTCTTGGCTAACTCTCTGGTTTTCGCTTACTTTCGCAGTGTATATATATCTTACAGTACAAATTTGAATCCAGTATGATCAAGAATCCTAGTACAAATTGGAATTCTTATTTCTACTGGGACAAATTAGAATTCTGATTTGTACTGGATTCAATTCAGTACAGATTGGAAGTCCAATTTCTACAAAGACAAATTAGAATGTATTTAATCCAGTACAAATTGGAAGTCCAATTCTCCTAGGAGAAATTCAGATATCCTGTTTTGTACTGGTAGGATTCTGAATCCTACTGAATTTCAAGTATGATCCAGAATAATACTCGATATTTTGTTCGGGGGGATTCTGGATATTAATGACATTCAAAGATGAACAAAGTTTTTGATTTTGTTATAAGAAGTATATATTTCACAGCATTTTAATTTATGGAAACTAAATACTAAAAAAAGTAGAATGACAAATGAGATAATTCTAATATAAGTTTTCATTTGTTGTAACAATTGTTGAAACTCTGGGACATTTTGTAAAGAGGAGAATTTTCTATTTACGACAAGGGCATCGCATAGTATTGCATGTGTTAGAATAATTACAAACTGTGGCTCTTATACTGCCATGATTTTTTTTAACATGACAATGTGTGAAATTTCAGGTAGATTACCAGGGTATACTGCATTTAAGTCAGGGAAACAAAAACTTTTCAAATCAACAAGATCAGTATCTGAATAGTAGTTTTAAAGTATGCCATATTTAGAGAAAAAAATCATATTCCAATATTTTTTTGTAAAATACCTCCATGTGTTCTTCCATATGTAGTTAACTTATGAAAAGAGCATATTACTAATAATGTTTTACTTCTGTACCATCGTTTCTATTGATTTTAGTTAGTAGTATCCAGAATCCTACTAGTATAAATAAGGATATCTCAATTTCTTCTAGGAACAATTGGAATTCCAATTTATACTTGATTAAATCCAGTGCATATCAGAATTCTAATTTCTCCTAGTAGATATTGGAGTTCCAATTTGTACTACAAATAAGAATTCTAATTTCTCAAAGTAGAAATTAGAATTCAGATTTGTACTAAGAGGATTCTGGATCCTACTGGATTTCAATTTGTACTGTAACATATACATTGAACGTTGCTTGATACATTACATATATATATTGTTATATCTGCAAATTTTTATCATCAAATTTTTGGTAGTCCCCTCTGTAAGAGTCAACCAATCGCTTTTGTGACATATATGGCAAAACCGACTGCACTTGGTCCAGAGTCCTAGAACAGTTGCAATTGCCTCCCTATGCTATATAAAAATATACTTTCGGTTACCATTGATACCTCCTCATAGGTTTAACCTAGGGTTTTAACGAAGTACATGATGTATTGGAGCTCAGTGCAGATTAGCTGCGATGAAGTATCATAAATAACAGAGAGGAATTAATGTCTTTCTACAAGGAATGCCGTCTTAAGGATGTTTCCTGGTCATGTTTATGAATTTCTGTCAGACTTTCGGACTTCTCTTGTTTTATCCATTTAAAAGCTTAATAATTAATTGTCCGATGACCCCTAATTTTTTTTTCATAATTTCATTGTATACATCTTTCCGCTCATTCTGACAAAATTATATTCAATTGGTGTTATTTTGTGACATTCATTATCGGATAAACATTGCTCATGTTAAGCCTAGGAAAAATGCAGAGGAGTTCGGTTTCCCGCCATTTTTTGAAACACATGAATCTAAAAAATTGCATCGGTAGCCTATTGATTTTTTTGGCTTAAATTACTTCTTTGTCGATTTTCTAACAAAAAATCACATTTAATTGAAATCCTTGTTATTTTAAAATTGACCAGCAAACATCCTTAAAAAGTTAGTTTGTATATAGTCGTCTTAAGTACGTGAAAACTCTTCTTACTATACCTGTTCGATGAATAATATCGTAGGACGATACATACTGGGCTTGAGGAATTATGAAAAATCAGCCGAACATTGTTAGATTTGTATTAGCAAATTTTTTGTACTTTCTCAGTGTGGGAGTCAGACCATCGCTTTTTTTGTAATATCTTTAGCAACACCACCTGCACTTCGTCCAGTGCCCTGGACCACTCGGGCACTTCTGCTATATAACAAAATAGCATCCGATAACCGGATGATACCTTCTCCTGGGTTTTATCTAGGGTTGTATCGGAGTACATGAGGTATTGGAGCTCAGTGCAGATCAGCTGCGATGAAGTATCGTATATAGCAGAGTGGATTCAATGTCTTTCGACAAGGAATGCAGCCACACAAAGTTTTCATTTTTAAATAGTCGTCTGAAGTATGGCATTTCTCCGTACTATACATGTCCAATAGATAACATTGCAAGACATTATTCTTGGCTTGATAAATTATTTGCAAATTCGCCTGAAGATCAGCCAAACATAGTTAGATCTGCACATTTTTAACAGCAAGTTTTTTTTTTGTAGTTCCCTCTGTGGGAGTCGAACCATCGCTGTTAAGACATCTATGGAAACATCGCCTGCACTTCGTTCAATTGCCTAGACCACTAGGTCACCTATGCTATATAAAAATAGAAACCGGGTTATTCCTCCTTGCAGGTTAAATCAAGGGTAATGTTGAAATACATGATGTATTGGGACTCAGTGCAGAACAGCTGCGATAAAAAATCGAATATAGCAGAGACGATTCGATGTCTTACGACAAGGAATGCCTTCTCACAAAGTTATTTTTTATATAGCCGTCTTAAGTATGTGATAACTCTACATACTATACACCCGTCCGGTGTATAATATCGGGATACATTATACTAAGTTTGATAGATTATATTTTTATTCGCCTGACGATCAGCCAAACATTATTAGATCTGCAAATTTGTATCAGCATTTTTTGTAGTTTCCTCTACGGGAGTAGAACTGTAGCTGTTGTATTACCTAAAGCAACAACGCCTGCACTTCGTTCAGCACCCTAGACCATTCGGTCACCTATATAAATATATAGCTTTTTCATCTGGTGAAACCCTTTCTTAGGTTAAATATAGGGTTGTTACGAAGTACATGATAAATGTGTCCTCAGTGCAGATCAGTTGCTATGAAGTATTGTATATAGCAGAGTGGATTCAATATCTTTCCACGAGGAATGCCACCATTTGTCCAATGTATAATATCGTAATACATTATACTGAGCTTGATTAATTATGTATGTATTCGTCTGAAGACAACTCAAAATTGTTAGATATGCAAATTTATATCAGCAAATTTTTTTTAAGTGTCCTCTGTGGGAATCAAATCATTGCTGTTGTAACATCTATAGCAACACTGCTTGCACTTCGTACAGCACCGTACACCACTCGGTCATTAAGACTATAAAAGATATAGCTTCGGTGACCGGATGATACCTCCTCGTAGTTTTAATCAAGGGTTTGGACAACATACATGACGTTATGGACCTCAGTGAAGATCAGCTGCGATAAAGTATCGTATACAGCAACGATTGATTGATTGATTGATGTTCAACGCCAACTTCAGCAATATTTCAGCTATATTGTGGCGATAACTGTTAAGTAAGTCGAACAATTATGATAAATATATAAAATATCAATATAAAACAAGAATTCAATGTCTTTTGACAAGGAATGCCTTTCACAACCTTATAATTTTAATAAAGTCGTCTTAAGCATGTGACAACTGTATAAACTATACCTCTTCAATATACATGTATCATATCTTCAGACACTATACTGAGCTTGATAAATGATGTTAATATTTGCCAGACGATCAGTCAAACGTTCTTAGTTCTGCAAATTTTCTATCAGCAGCAAATTTTTGGTAGTTCCTTTTTGGGGATCCAATTTTGCTGTAGTCATATCTATAACAACACCGCCTGCACTTCGTCCAGCTGTTCGGTTGTAACGAAGTACATGATGTATAGGCGCTCAGTGCAGATCAGTTGCGATGAAGTATCGTGTAAAACAGAGAGGATTCGATGTCTTTCGACAAGGAATGCCGCTGCACAGTTATCAGTTTTAATAGTTGTCTGAAGTATGTGACAACTCTTCATACTTTACTTATCAAATGTAGAATATCGAAAGACATTATACTAGAGTTGATAAATTATGTATATTTGGGCATGAGGATCAGCCAAACATCGATAGATTTTCAAATTGTATCAGCAAATTTTTGGTAGTTCACTTTGGGAACACAATCAACACCGCCTGCATTTGGACCAGCGCCCTAGACCACTCGGCCACCTAGACTCTATAGCCTAGATTACCGAGTTGTCTAGCGTGTTGGACAAAGTTGATTAAATGGTTCGACTCCCATATAGGGTACTACCAATACTTTAATTAAATAACTGACATGAACAGTTGAAAAAGGCCAAACATTCGACCTTTAATATTAGTATCAAACTGAATGCGCATTTTTGTATCCGACAAACATTCCACTAATTATACACTGTCGTCCGATAATTAAACAGACGATTTGATTACCAGATTAAATGGCATCAATTCAGACAACTTACTATTTGGATGAAGTCTAATAATAAAAAAAAATAATTTCGAGTTATCACCCGGGCACGATATTCCAATCTCGCTTGTCAATTAATAGCGATCGAGATTCAGGAAAACTAAATAGGGAAGTTACCGTGAATTTTGTTTCTGCATATGCGCATTTCGACAACTTATGTCTCTTCAGTGCAGATGAAATCTAAACGTTTGGAAGACCATCAACTCAAAGATGTTTAAAAACTGATAGAGAACAAATAACCAATATGATCTAAGTGTATAGCCAAAATCAGCTAAGGACAGAGCTTTGCACGAGGGAGATACTCCTTAGTTTTCAACAAAATTTACAAACAATTATACATTGTAAAGATTCAAATAGAATCGGTTTTCGGGTCAGCATCGAAGTACTGATTACGGGGATGGTGATTACCCTGCACCAGCAGTGGCATCGACCCATTGGTAACAAATAACAAAATACCGAAGTTACTGTGAATTGTGTATCTGCATATGTTCATTTCGACACCTTATGTCTCTTCAAAGCAAATAAAATCTAAACGTTTGGAAGACCATCAACTCAAAGATGTTTTAAAACTGATAGAGAACAAATAACCAATATGATATGATTGTTGCCAAGACATTAGTATTGAAATCTCGCATTTAATTTATATCAATCTCGATCGGAAGTGTGACGAGAAACTTTGTATTTCGGGAAAAAAAAATCCTAGAATTCTGATCATGATGGGCGGTTTTAGAGAAACATAGTGTTTGCTGTACTGCTTCTAATAATAAAAATATTATTTAATTCTTCATTTAATTAAAAAGATGATACAATGCTTCTATAAGCATGTCATAAAGCTTGTTCAATAATAATATTTCATTTTATTTTTATTGTCTGCGACACAAATAGTATGTATTTTCCAGTCTTTCATGCTGCATGTGCGAAGATCTTTTTAGATATGTGGTTCCTAAGAAAAATGTGACAGCAATTTTCAAGACGCAAAATATATTCAAATTTCCGTCAAACAGGAAGCGGGCATACAACAGATCTAAACTATGCTACACCGTATAGGTAACCGTACTGATACTCAATGCCAAATTGCAGAAGGCTTGGATACATAGTTCCAAAGAAAATTGTTTATGTTCCGTAAAACAGGAATTGAGCATGCAAGAAATCCGAAACTGTACCATTTACTGGAGCAATTAAATCATATGTGAAATGAATTTGTCTGGAGCGGATATAAACGGTTCTTTATAACACACGCGTCACTTATATCCAAACTAGGAAGTAAAATAGAAATTTAATGATCCCAAAAAGGGGTATCAGCATTAGATTTTGAAATGGCTTATGGAAATCCGAAGACAAAAAAACAGAAGAAGAGGTTGGTCATCCTGCAAAACAAATATTTATTTGATGTCAGGACAGGAAGCATTTGAAAACAAAATATTTCGATTTCATCTAAAACAGTGGTCAAAGCCATGAATAGCTCTGACGATCATAAAAAAAACAAAAAATAAAAAAAAAACTCAGCTACATAATGAATTGTAAATTCGTTATGCTATAACTTCTCATCAGCAGCAATACATGCTGAATGAAAGGATATGGTGTATATGCACAAAGGGACGAATAATATCAAGGAAAGGAACAACGCTTTTATTGTTGTTCTTTATCTTGAAGTCACCATGAGGCCTTCAACAATGAACTTTGCTCATACTTCATAATAAGTTCAAGACGGCTCATAGCACCGGTTTGAGTGGAATTCTTTGCTGATTGATGAGGAACGCTACATCCACGTCTTTTCTAGTCACGAATGCGGAATTGTCAGCAAACATTAAGTAAACTGGCAAAGTGCTCTTACAATCACTGTCATCAGTTGCCCTATAAAAGCACTAGTGTCTCAAGCTTGTTGACGATTGCAACATATAAACAAACAGAGGGCACTCATCAAGTTGATTGTAAGAAACTTTGGCATTATAAAATAGTGAGGTGTGAGCCGTATTCTGCAAATTGTCAAAAGTAGTACTAATTACCAAAAAATATCGAAATTGGGGGACAAAATCGAGTACCAAGATTCATTGTTGTCTCATTGGGCTATCCTAGGGCTACGAATACCGATAAAGCTAGTTATCGGTAATTTGTATGAATATCCTTTGATCTACAGAGACTGATAATCTCAGTATCATCGTACTGAACATTATCACTGTGAAGGCGTCACATGCTATGCAGACGTCATATTTTGTACCATTTGTCGTGTTCGTACGCATAATACGTTGAACGAAGAATCCATAAAAATATTGCAATTAACAATAGATTTACTGTGCTAAAATAGAAATTTTAGCTTTTTGCCACTTACTATTTAAGTTTTATTTGTCATTTCGTGAATTAACGATAAAAGGAATATAGGACATTTTGTTTTAGATACGGACTTTATCACGGCGTAAAGCATCAAGCTCGCCCTAACGGGCTCACTTGGTGCTGCCCGTGATAAAAACAAAAATGTCCTATATTCCATATTAAATGCATGTAAAAGAGAGGATAACAGGAAACATCTACAATATCTGAAAATTACAGACACATGGCAAAATCTGTTGGGGAACCGTATAGGAAAAACAAACAAGACAAAAGTCAAACGTAAACAACGATAGAAACGTCGGACAGCCAGACTTGGTACCGGCGCTAGCAAAAGCCAGCGGTTGGGTAACACCGGTTTATGGGTACCCGACCTTTCCTACATTTTTCGTAATTTCCCTGTTAAATATGTACCCCGATACGATAATTTACTGTTATAATGCTCGAAAACAAAATGATAACAAAATAAATTAAGAGTTACAGTATGCTTTCTGTCAATTAGCTCAAGCCAATAAAATTGTAGGCAATTTACTGTCAAATTATAAAAAAAAATAATATAAAGTGAGAACCGAACCGTCAATCAAAAGAACGAACAATCCATGGGCAATGGCAATATTGGAAACACTTACTAAGAAACAAGGAGACCACTTGAGTATGGGACAAAAAAGAAAATCTTAGTAGTAAGTCTTTCAGAGAAGACATCTGTCGCCAGCGTAGTAAAAAGAAATATTTTAAGTTCTGTCTAACAGGAAGTAGGTATGTGAGAGATCCCAGACTCTATTATACTGTAAAAGTCTCCAAACAGCTGATACTCCATATTAAATTGCAGAATGCTGGGATATGTGGTTTCTAAGAAAAATGTGACAGAAATTTTCAAGGCGCAAAATAATTTCCGTCAAACAGGCAGCGGGCATACAACAGATCTAATTTCTGTTACACCGTAGAGGTCCCCGTACTGATACTCAATGCCAAATTGCAAAAGGCTTGGATACATAGTTCCTGAGAAAATTGTCTATGTTCCGTAAAACAGGAATTGAGCATGCGAGAAATCCAAAACTCTATTACACGGTACAGGTCACCTCCATATTGATACTCCATGCCAAATTGCAGAAGGCTCGGATAAATGGTACCTGAGAAAAATGTGACAGAAATTTTTTGTGACTCCGATCGGCAAAATATATTTTATGTTCCGTCAAACAGAAATTGGT
Organism: Modiolus philippinarum; assembly: GCA_002080025.1. Classification (NCBI taxonomy): domain Eukaryota; kingdom Metazoa; phylum Mollusca; class Bivalvia; order Mytilida; family Modiolidae; genus Modiolus; species Modiolus philippinarum. Next base: position 4,737 of record MJUU01012563.1, on the reverse strand, counting down.
CAGTCGAGAGATCTTATACTCTATTACACAGTATATGTCCCAATACTGATCATCCATGCCAAATTGCAGAAGGCTCAGATACATGGTTCCTTCAAACAGGAAGTGGGCATGCGAGAGATCCGAAACTCTCTTACACGGTATAGGTCCCTCTGATGACACTCCATTCCAAATTGCAAAAGGCTCCGATACATGGTTCCTGAGAAAAATGTGACTAATTTTTTTTGACGCCGACGACGTCGCCAACGCAAGGCGACGGAAAGTGATCCTTATATGTCGCCACTGCGTGAACGCAGGCGACACAATGAAGACACACATACAGATGAACAACATGGACCCAATAAAAACCATGGGTGAGATCAGGTGTACCGGTAGAGTAAGCATCTCCTGCTTCTTATAAGACACCCGCCGTGTTGAACATGTCAGCTCCGGTAGTAAAGTCAAATCCAATTGGGGAAAAGCAAACTTAATTGTAGAGGGAAAGATCTGTTGTCATCTGGGAAACGGATATCCCATAGCAATCCACAAGATCGTGATACCGACCATAAAACTTCTGTAATGATGACTTTAAGTTTTTGGTAACGTACACTTGCTTAAGTAGTCTATTTTTAAGCACCTCAGCTCTATCAAGGAAGTCACTGTAACGACCGCAAGAACTTGAGTAGCGAATGAGTTGTGAGATGTAAACTCCATATGCTGGTGCTTTTGGAATGTTTCTACAAAGAAAAGGGAAGTTGACTTTTGGAAAAGTGAAGTGATCGCAGTTATAATAATCATCGCAATCAGCAATTTTGTTGGACATCAATAATGACTGGCCGGTAATTATTTAGCTACTTTGTTCTTCCAATACCCCTTGCAGAGTTCATTGACAGAGTTTGTATGTCTTGTCATTGTCTTCGAAAACAACGAGAGAAACTGGTTTTACCATATGTATAATAAAAATATATGTTGCGGAGAGACATATGCTTACATTAAAGCATAATTATGTGTTTCATCTACAGTGCTGTACAGCTTTTGATATATTCAACAAAATACTGACATATATCTATTTCTGCATAAATTTCTGAACAATAAATGTTAAAAATTGGATGTTCAATGTTTTTTTTAAGAATTTGATAATTTGTTCTCTCTCAGCTTCTACGCATATTTCGGTTTATGGATATCCAAATAATTTCATTTTATCTGCACTGAAGAGACATAAGTTGTCGAAATGCGCATATGCAGAAACTAAATTCACGGTAACTTCGGTATTTGCACACACTTCGATACTTTGTTAGTTTTTGCATACGTAACTGATTTAAAAAAAATTACGAGATAACCTTGAAGTGTGAAAATTCGTAAAATAAAAGTTAATAACTTTCATACATTTGTTGAACTAAATGACTTAAAAAGTAACGGGTTATAATAGACGGAAAACATCAGTCTGTACTTTGTAATTTATAGTGTTTTGACATGGAATTTAAATATATCCGAAAACAGATACTCATATTATTTAAAGACGTTTTAATAAGGGGTGTTGATTTAGATCCCGGATCTTGTATTATAAAAGACTTTCTAAAAATAATTGAAACCTGATGGTACAGTTGCTAGGTATAAGGCTAAATTGTCTTTCGAACAAAGAAAGATAATGCAAATAATTATATATTAAAAAATATTAGTTGGTTATAAAAAGATCAAGAATCAAGAAAAGACATGGGCAGGTGGACATCAAGTTCAAACATGGTTCACCAAAAATATTTTTTAAGCAATAAATGAAAGAAATACTAACAACATTGTTATAAGGGAATGTAAAGTATTAACTTGTATATACCTACTTTTACAGAGGTTTGGATACAGTGAGAACCGCAAGTCTAAAAAGACTAATCCAGGGACAATGGCAACATAGGAAAACTTAAGACACAAAGACATCACACAAGTACTGCACAGAAAAGAAAAAGAAAGCATGCACACAGATGAACAAAACGGACCCAAATTAAAACCATAAAATCAATGGAGAGATCAGTTGCACCGTTAGAGTAAGCATCTCGAGCTTCTAATAAGACATCGGCCGTGTTGAACACGTCAAATCTGGCAGTAAAGTAAAATCCGGATATCCAATATCGGCCCACCGGATCGCATTTTTAATTTCGAGTTATTAGAAATATACCCTTGTTTAAGTAACCTATTTGTGAGCAAGTAATTTCTATCAAGGACGCCACTGTATCAACCATAGGCCCTTTTGAAACGAATGAGAGAAAGATCTGTTGTCATCTGGGAAATAGATATTCCATAGCGGTCCACAAGATCGTGATGTCGACCGTAAAACTTCTGAAGTGATGAGTTCAAGTTATTGGTAACATGCCCTTGTTTAAAAAGCTTTGTGAGAAACCAGATTCTGATGTGTGTTATGATCTCATGTTCATTTACTCCGTATCCTTTCGTAAAATATTTAATACAGGAGTTTGTCTTTTATTGCAGTGTGGAGTTGGTAAAACAATTTCCCGTGGTAGAGATGTATGCTCTTTATTTTTCTTAGATATGGTATATTTGTACATGAGATAATATCTCATGTGTACACTTTGTTCAATTTCTATTATCTAAATTTATGGAAATTCTAAAACCTAAGGATTAACTCCCTCCATCGTAGTTTTGTCCTTAGCTATATTTGATATTACTGATTATTCGGATTTCGTTTAGTTTTATGCATTTTAAACATTTTTTGAAATTATGGATTTCCTTTGTTTGGGTTCTAGTGCTGCTGATGAGGAATTAATTTCCGAAATGACCATACAGCTCATTAAAATTATTGCAGTTGGAGTTAACATATGTGTTATGATCTCATGTTCATTTACTCCATATCCTTTCGTAAAATATCTATCAAGAAAGTCACTGTTTCAAGCACAGGCACTTGTGAATCAATTGAGTGTGTTGGAAAATGTGAACTTCAAATGCCAGCGCTGTTACTGTTAAGAAAAGACAAATTGACTATTGAAAATGTGAAGTCATTGCTTTTGTCATACAGCTTAGTTTGTAGTCTACATCTATTGTCAATTTCAAGATAAAGGTCAATGCATTAGGCCTATGTAGAAGTGTCTGTAGTATCCGAAATTTCGACCATTTCCTTAGTTTGTTATACCATTTTACAATGGACAAGCAGAAGGACAAAAAGGCTATTAGACAGACATATCCATTTAGAACATAATAACATTATCATAACATGGACGATTAAGAAGGACATGAAATGGAGAGCCCTTAAGACATTTTTATAGTTAGGGCTAGAAACAATTCTACCTCCTGCAGATCTAATCATACGGCCTAATAACAATTAAAGCGAGCAAATTGTATGAAGCAAATCAAAACGATATTTCAGAGTTTGCCAAGTTTTTGTCCAGGTTGTGTATTTATTTTGTCAGATTTAGAAAAGAACATAAAGAAGGTAGACCTTAAATAAAGTGGGTAAATCGTGCAAGCAGGCAGGCTTGTCTGTGGACTAATGACTGATTTATCAAACATTCAGTTAGTGATACCTCGCCTGATCCTCATTTTGACAATGAAATCAATATGAGCAATCTAGGAAATAACATATTTTTACACGATCATAAGCTGGAGAGTTCTTTAAAATGTTGTATGTCATCAGATGCATTGTTCTTTTAGAAGAATATACATATAAAGCAAATAACTGTTGAAACTTATTCATTTTATATGTCAACTGAATTCAAAGTCTTACACTAATGTTGCTATTAAGATAAATTTGAGTGACTGGATTCTGGTGCCCTTATAGTATTTTCCATCTATCATTTTTCATACCGTCTGGCATTCTTCACTGAGCAGCATTCGCAACTTTTAAGGTATGTTATTAGTTATCAGTACCTCTTAAGTTAGGTATGCTAGCTTTTAACCTCTATGGTTAGGTCAAATAACTAAATACCGAACTTATTGATTATTGATATTGATATTATTGATATTATTGATATTCAAAAGGATCATGGCCCCAAAGGTTAAGTCAGAAAGGTCACCTCAAAGGCTAGGTAAAATATTCAGTGGCATTGCAGTTGGGTTTCCTCTGGGATATCATTTTTCTTACATACGCTTGGCAATCTAGTATAAGACTTTTACATATCTTTTTATGTCTATAACATGTTTTTACTCACTTGCTGTCAGTTGTCAAATAGAATCGCATCACACTCATTCATTTTCTAAGTGAAGGTACATTCATTTTCTAAGTGAAGGTACATGTATTGTCGTCAAGTCATTACGTATGACCTTCTTTGGTATTAACATTGATTTTTTTATAGGGTCTTTGCATTTTAACTAAACACATTCTAAATTTCTAAAATCAGTATTGCATGGACACGGGTTATGTATTCCGGTATATACATTAAATCATTATGCTAAACTCCTCACAGGAAGGGATCTTGATGGAAGCTGTATACTGAGGGTACATAACTTAATTTGTCAGTTGGTAATGGGTCTGGAGCTGGCATGTCAGTTAACTGCTAGTAGTCTCTTGTGATTTCATGTTTATGTCCGTATATTTAGTTCTTTCAGTTTCATTTTTAACAATTGACTCAGTCCTGTTGCCAACTGAATTTTACTGTTACGATTGTTTTTTTTTTATTTATCACATTGGCTATAGGAGGAAGGTTTGGATCCAATAAAACTAGTTTAACCCCGCAGCAGCAGGTTTGCGCCTGTCCTAAGTCAGGAAATTGTTTAAGCCTTTGTGTGTCCTTGTCTGTTTTCTAGTTAGTTCACTTTATG
>MJUU01012561.1:22115-48176 GCA_002080025.1 Modiolus philippinarum | reverse complement strand
CAAATTGAACGTCGTGAATATCAATAAAAATTTCAAGAGTGTCGAACATCGCAGAAGGATGAAACCAGTTGCGGAACTTGTTCTGCAACGAATTTAACACGCTATGTTGAAGGACACAAGTCAAAACACCTATTAATTTTTAAGTTCAAAGGGGCACGACTCCTTGAAAAATTCCACAATGAAAAATCCTTGACAATATGCACATATTATGTCCTTGATACATGAAACGTTTCATTAAATATTGAACAGTTAAATAGAAGTTGCACTTATGGCGGATTTCCTGGCTCAATAACGTATTATATTTGCAATTCTTCAATGAACATATCAATATTCCTCAAGTAACACCTATAACAACTCCTTCAAAACTCCCATCTTTTCTTTGTCAATCAACCAATCAAGATTCTATAGAATTCCTTTGTATACCAATTTGTCATTACTGGGGTATCAAGGTAAACCCCTTCAGGCAGTACAAATTGGTATACAATAGAATTTCTATAGAGTCTTGATTGGTTGATTGGCAAATAAAAGACAGGAGTTTAGAAGGACTTGTTATATGTGTCACTTTAGGAATATTGGTATGTTCATTGAAGAATTGCAAATATAATACGTTAAAGAGCCAGGAAACCCGCCATAAAAGTTCTGGCAGCTGGGCACATGCCCAACCACCGTACTAGTACATCACCATTTCAGTTACAACCGGATTTCCCAACTGGAAAAACCCGGTTAAAAATTGTTGAATGTATACAAAACTCAAATCTCAAACTTTACAACTATTAATTATGCACAAGGGTAAATCTATACATCCCTAACTTTGTTGCGGGGCATAAAATTAAAGAATGAATGATTCAAGACAAGATTATTATTTTTCAGTTGGATTACAGACTTGCACCAGTGGACACTTTCTTACCATCACAAAGAGATTGGGATTTAATTCGAGATGAATACAGTGTCCACATTCTTGCTGTTGCTTCAAAGCACATCCCATTTTTTAAAGAGTTCCATAAATCATTTGAAAACTATTTCCATGGACCATTGGCAAGAGAATTGGCAAAAAAAAATAAAGTTGTCCCATTGCCAGTACTTCATTTAAATGAGCAAAAATATGACGAGGTTGTACAAATATTAGATTTTTATGAAGATTTTTTGAGAGAAAGCTATGCAAAAGCCGAAATTGATTTCAATGATTCTGTAAAGGTTTTAATAGGTGGTGATCAACTTACCAGGGAAAGATTTTCGGGAAGTAAATGTTTGAGAGCTGGAGGTTTAACACCAGCAGAGAGGCTTGATCATTTGTCGCCAATAACTTTTGAGCTGTTCCATTTGCTCATGAACTATGTAAAACTGGTAATGAAACAATTATACAATTACAAAAGCATAAATGAACTTGGCACAATGAAATGTGAGGCAAATCGCCTTCTAAGAAAGAAAGTAAATGAAAATGTGAATGAGCACTATGAAGCCGATAAAGATTTCATTTTATCTTTCACGGATGCATATATAACAGAAGCAGTGATGAGCTTCTTTGAAATGGAATATCCAACATCAGCTCCTACTATTTATACCCATGAACCACCAAAACAGTTCAACACTGATGAAGAGAAAAGAACCTGGATTTTATCAGTATTCGGTGATTTAGTAGATAAAATGGTGTTTAACAAAGATATCCATCAGTCTCTCTCTGATGAAGAAGTTCATGGTATGTTATATATATAATGTGTAATTAATTAACATGAAGGACTTATCCTTGTTTTCATTAGGTCAGTAACCACATAAAAAGATTTCATCAACCAACAAATGAATAAAAGTCTAACAGGAATCATTAAAATTGTAGATATATTTTTGTTGTGATCCATAATGTAAAAAACATAACTAAGACAGACCTGTCAAGTTTTGAAAATTGTCTTGTGCGAGATTTGGCAAATTTTCACAGATCAAAGGAAAAAATTTAAAAGATCAAAGAAATTTGCCCCAAGTTTGCTAAAGCTTCCTTCGAGTCTCACACGGATCCCATGACACTTGACAGGTCTGCTTAGACCAAGTTTGATTTGGGGGTTACAGGTCCAAGGGGTTCTGGGGTTATTCCATTTGAAGAAATTCAGCCCACATTGCTGCTTTAACTGTGGTTTCAATTTGCCTGGTGGTGTAAGTACATGTCTTTGTTGGGTCCAATCTTAAACTAAGTTTGGCTCCAAATTGATACATGCTTTCAGTGGAAAAGACCTTAGAAAATGGGTCAAAGACTCAAATGGCCGGGTTGCGTTTTGGTGCTACTAGCTGTAAAGTGTCGTTTAATTGGTTCCCTAATGGGTCAGTGTATAGGATATGTTTAAAATATTGATAAAAGATGACTAAGTAAATAGGTCTGGAAAAATATGAAAAAATATTGGAAATAATCAGCATTTCAATAACCGGGTTTCCTAACGGAAAAACCTGGTTAAAAATCCCATTGAAATCAGATGAAAAATAAAGATTTGACATATTTAGAAAAATTGCATTTTTGGCCCCTTTGACCCCTTGTACCTCGGAAACGGTAAGACCTTCACAAAATCCGTTGGAATACTGCTGAAAGCTTAGATCAAGAGGAATCCAAAGAAAAAAAATCCCATCGAAATCCTATGAAAAATAAAGATTTGACATATTTAGAAAAATTGCAATGTTGGCCCCTTTGACCCCTTGTAGCTTGGAAACAGTAAGAACTACGCCAAATCCGTTGACTGAAAGCTTAGATCAAGAGGAATCCAAAGAGGAAAATCCCATCGAAATCCGATGAAAAATAAAAATTCTACATAATCTGCAAATTCACAATTTTGACCCTGTTCGGCCCCTCATAGCTGGGAAAGGAAACAAGTTATCAATAGCAGAGCGCCATATTAATTTTTCACAAGGAATTCATTAAAAAACTAGAGGCTCACATGAGCCTGTATCGCTCACCTGGTCACTGGTTTTATTCATTGTCACCTATAGACCACCCATTCATACTATAAATCAGTTCAGCAGATGTTACATTTTCATTCTTGGATGGGGTACAAACTAAAAATCACAAACTTTGGAAGGGATCACCCAAAGACAATTGTAACCAAGTTTGGTTCCAATTGGCTCAGTAGGTCCAGAAGAGAAGACATTTGAATGCATTTCCCATAGAGTCCCTATGTTAAACTATGTTCCATGCTGGCAGCCATCTTGGATGAGGGAAGAACGTAAAAATCATAAACTTTAAAGGGGACCACCCAAGGACTGTTGTGACCAAGTTTGGTTCAATTTGGCTTGGTAGTTTCAGAGGAGAAGATCTTTGGATGCATTTCCCATAGGGTCCCTATGTTAAACTATGCTCCCTGCTGGCGGCCATCTTGAATGAGGTATGAGCATAAAAATCAGAAACTTTGAAGGAAAACATCTAAAGACTATTGTAACCAAGTTTGGTTCCAAATGGCTCAGTGGGTTCAGAGGAGAAGACATTTGAATGCATTTCCCATAGGGTCCCTATGTTAAACTGTGCTCCACGCTGGCAGCCATCTTGGATGAGGTACAAACACAAAAATCACAAACTTTAAAGGGGACCACCCAAGGATTATTGTGACAAAATTTGGTCCCCATTGGCTCAGTGGTTTCAGAGAAGAAGATCTTTGAATGCATTTCCCATAGGGTCCTATGTTAAACTATCTTCCCTGCTGGTGGCCATCTTGGATGAGATGCTAACCTGCTGGACATATGTAGAAATTGTAGTTCTGGAAAACCTCAACACTTTTGCAATTCACATTTAACCTTTATCTCAAACAGTTTTTGAAAAAGTAAGTAAAAACGTTCAAAAATTGTAAAAATTCAAAGAAAAACCGGCAATAACTCCTATGTGGGTCGTCAGATTTTCTTCAAAATTGCAGGACATGTAGATCTTACTATGCTGACCATTTTTTGTTATACAAACTTCACTTCTATCTTCTATCAATTTCAATATATAAGACCGGAAGTAACGAAAAACTGAAAATTTTACGGAAAGGGGCAATAACTCCAAGACGGGTAAACGGATATTCTCCAAAATTGCAGGGCAGGTAGATCTCATCATACTGATCATTTTTTCCTTGGTGTCAGAATTTTGATATTTGTAAAGGTTTTCGAGTAATTTGCAAAAAACAGCAATTTACCCCTATGTTCTATTTTTAGCGGCCATGTTGTTTGGTCTATGGACATAAAAATCGCAAACTTGAAAGAGCATACCCTGGTGATGATTCAGGCCAAGTTTGGGTAGCATTGGCCCAGTAGTTTCAGAGGAGAAGATCTTTGAATAAAAGTTAACGGACGGACGGACGCCGAGTGATGGCGAAAGCTCACATGGCCTTCGGCCAGGTGAGCTAAGAACTGCATCAAAATCGGACTTAAAATAAAAAAATATTTTTTTTTGAGATTTGCCCCTTTTGGACCCCATTTATCTCGTGAGCGGTACATGCTATGTGAAATCCGTTTTGCATACTGCAGATTGGAAATTTCCTCATGAGTACACTGAAAGAAACCTCATTAAAATCCGATTAATAATAAAGATTCTACAGACAAACATGTGAAAACACCCAATTTAACCCTTTTTGGCCCCTTTTTAAATAAAAAGATTTCATGTTCAAATTTTTTGAAGCTAAGAGACAAATTTCTTTACCAAAATAATATAAAATATATGTATATCAATATAAAACTAGAATACTAACAAAGTCAGAAAGGGCCCCGCCCCTTGTGTGTCCCAAAAACCTGACTGCAGAATTTCATGGAAATAAGATTTTCATCAAAATCAAAAGGGAGCTTCCTTTGATCAGGACCAACCTTTTGTATATCATATAAATCCCTGATGGGAATTTTTTTATTTATTGTACGACGTACAGCTAATTCTCAAAATATGCACTTTTTCATATAAAAATGAAGTTTTTTCCCAAAAATCATTTTCAGATTTTCCACAAAAAGGAAAGGGAGCTTCCTTTGGTAAAGTTCAACCTTAAGCATCAAGATCACTAAAATCCCTGAAGGAAATCTTGAGTTATCATACGACATAGAGCTAATTCTCAAAATATGCACTTTTTCATATAAAAATGAAGTTTTTTCCCAAAAATCATTTTCAGATTTTTCACAAAAACGAAAGGTAGCTTCCTTTGGTAAAGTTCAACCTTGAGTATCAAAATCATTAAAATCCCTGAGGGCAATCTTGATTTATTGTACGACATAGAGCTAATTCTCAAAATATGCACTTTTTCCTATAAAAATAAAGTTTTTTCCTAAAAATCATTTTCTGATTTTCTTCAAAAACGAAAGAGAGCTTCATTCAGTCAAGTGCAACTTTGAGTGAAAAAATCATAAAAATCCGTAAAGGCATTCTTGAGTTATCGTACGACATAGAAAACGCTGACGGACNATAGGTTTCAAATTAGTACACTAACACATTAATCATGATCTGATAGTTATACATACATGTGCATGGATATTATTGTTTTGTAGAAGATGGTACTGTTCTAAGACTGAAGCTTGCAAATGGGTTATTTAAATCTTTTGTTGTCAAGAAACGAACACATGCACCACCCAAGGAGGATAAAGTGAAGAGTTATGGCCACCTAGCATTGGAGCTAGGTATACATTTTAAAGCTTTGCTGAATTTATGTAAATTCCCAGACAGGGACCGTGGAGTACGACTTTTAAAAGTTGCCATGTTACATTTCAAGGCAAACAATGTATTATCTAAGTATGCGTATAAAATAATCAGACTTTTGGTTCACCAGTTGTACATGCTATCAGAGAAAGAAGCAGCCGAGGAATTTTATGCTTTGTTTGTTAATACTAGAGGACACATTGAAAGTAACATACCTTGTGACCTACAAATTGAGTATCTAGTCAAATGTGTTAAAAAGCACTTGAAACACATGTATTCAAATAAATCTGATGATTTTGTAACTAAGCGTACTAGTGCAATATCTGCAGTCTCTGATATTTCAGATCAGTTTGACAAGGTTTCAAAAGTTATCATCAGAAGTAAAAAACATGCGATGGTTAGTTCAGTTAATGATGAATTGGACATTATTAATGATCTTAGGCAATTACGACCATTTGAAAACCAACCTGGGAGAAAACATGAATCATTTGCATCCATTCCTTGCAGGATGGATCACTATCTTGATGTCAATTTATTCAGAATTTGGATAAAAGACCAAGTAATGAAATTTGCAAACGATATTGGAAACTAACGTACAAAATACATAGATTTATGAAAGGCTAAAAAATGTGGAAGCTATAACTGTAATTTGAGTGATAGTATTTATACTTAGTACATACAACCAGAGGCTCCCAGGAGCCTGTATCGCTCACCTGGTTTTCATTTGCAACAATCAAGCTAACATTGTAAGTTATACAGTTGAACTTCAGTCTCTTCAACTTTTGTAGCTCAAACACAACCAATGTCTTGAACTGTATTTAAAGTCTGATCATGTTTTACTCTATGTCTTTGTTGGGCTTTTTTGACAAAAAACATTCTTGCTAATGACCACTTTTGACACCATTTCTGAAGTCTCTAGACATCATTTTGTAAATGGTGGTCAACGACAATTTTTAACACCATAAAATCGCAACATTAATATCTATTTGGAAACCGAATTTCATTGAAATCAGACAATGCTGAATTTGCCCGCCTTTTTTGGTGGCCATTTTGAAAATGGCAGTCAAAGAACAATTTTTAACATCAGTTTTGCAGTTGCCACATCAATACCTATTTGGAAACCAAATTTCATTGAAATCGGACAATGTTGAATTTTCCCGCCATTTTTTCGCAGCCATTTTGAAAATGGCAGTCAACGAACAATTTTTAACATCAGTTTTGAAATTGCCACATCAATACTTATTTGGAAACCAAATTTCATTGAAATCAAACAATGTTGAATTTTCCCGCCTTTTTTGGCAGCCATTTTGAAAATGGCGGTCAATGAACAATTTTCAATACCAGTTTTGAAGTCGCAACATCAATATCTATTTGCAAACCAAATTTCATTGAAATCAGACAATGTTGAATTTTCCCGCCTTTTTTGGCGGCCATTTTGAAACATGTGTAGTAGTTGAGAAATGGACCTTAACCCAAAACTTAACCAAAGTCACTGAAGCGTAAAATGTAAGTCAAAGCCACCTAATTTTCAATGATTTGTGTAGTATTCATCAAGACAATTAATTTGATATAAAACATCATTGTCTTATAATGTGTAGTATTTGAGAAATGGACCTTAACGCAAAACTTAACCAAAGTCACTGAAGCATAAAATGTAGGTCGAAGCCGCCTAATTGTCAGAGATTTGGGTAGTACTCGTCAAGGCAATTAATTTGATGAAACATCGTTGTCCTATAATGTGTAGTTGTTGAGAAATGGACTAACATGTAAAACTTAATTTTCAGAGAAGATTTTTGAATGCAGTTTCCAAACTTAAAGGGCCTATGTTAATCTACATTCCCTGCTGGCAGCTATTTAAGGGGGTCGTACAGGGGGGTACAGTGCACGGGCGTACGAGAAATAAAATGTCACAACACGAGGCACGAAAATTAAAAATTGGCTTGCACGATGCACTGTTTCGGTTTTGCACGAAACACGGCAAATAACAAGCCTCCAACACGGCAACACGTGAAACAAAAAACGGCAAACACGCTGCACGAAAATAACCCTGTGCCACCCTCATTTAACATAGAATTTTGAAGAGGGTCACCCAAAGACTATCAAATCAAAATTCTACTGAAATTGTTCAAGCAGTTTTAGAGCAGAAGATCTTTTCATGCATTTCCCATTGGGTCTTATGTTAAAGTTTTGCCACTCACTGGTAGCCATGTTGGAAGACGGATCAGCACCAAAGTAACAAACTTGGTCAAAATCTCACAACTTTCATTTATGCAATGTTTAAATTGAATCCATTCAGTGGTTTTTCTATTATATCTTAGATTGCAATTCCCCTTAGGGTCCAATTCATTGCTGGCGGCTATATTGGATGATTGAACAGCATCGAAGAAAGAACACTTGGTCAGCTTCTCATAAGAATCATTTATGCAAAGTTTAGTTTAAATCTATTCAGCAGTTCTCAAGAAGATCTTCTTTAAATTAAGTTCACAGATGGTCAGGTGACACTTGGTCAGCACCTGACAGGCATCATTCATGTCATGTTTGATTTAAATCCATTCAGCAGTTCTCTAGAAGATCTTTGTGCGCATTTCCCATAGGGTCCAATGTTGTGGGTCATATACAATGACAGATCGGCACCTAAGTAAAAATTCTTAGTCAGCATCTCATAAGAATTATCAATGCTAAGTATGGGTTAAAGCAATTTAGTGGTTCTCAAAAAGAAGTTCTTTACGCATTTTACCATTGGGTCCAATGTTAATATTTAGTTCCCTGCTGGCAGCCATGTTGGATGACGGATCTGCACCAAAGTATTAACACTTGGTCAGCACCTCATAAGCATCATTCATGCCAATTATGGGTTAAAGCAATTCAGTGGTTCTAGAAAAGGAGTTCTTTGTATGCATTTCCGATAGGGTCCAATTTTATAAAATTAAGATCCCCGCTGGCAGCAATATTGGATGACAGATCGGCACCAAAGTACATGTAACAGCACTTGGACAGCACCTCATCAGCATCATTCATGCCAAGTTTGGTTCAAATCCATTTAGTGGTTCTCAAGAAGAAGTTCTTTGTATGAATTTTCCCCATTAGGTCAAATAGTAAACAAAGTTCCCCGCTCGCTGGCAGCCATCTTGGAAGAGGTCGGAAAACTTGACCTTGTTCAATAAAATAAAGTCCTTAACATGCTGAACATTTTTGCAATTTAAACTTGACCTCCATCTCAAGGCGTTTTATGAAATATAGGACAAAAAGTATAAAACCACGAAAAATTTGACCAATAAAGGGCCACAACTCATATATAGGTACTTGGATATCCTTCAAAATTTTCATGTGGGTAGATCTTAACATGCTGAACATTTTTGCAATCTAAACTTAACCTCTATCTGTTATAGTTTTTTAATAGAAAATAAAAAACATCAAAATCTTGAAAATTTTACAGAAAAAGGGCAATAACTCTTAGACGGGTCAACAGATTTTCTTCAAAATTTCAGCATGGGTAGATCTTCTCATGCTGAACATTTTTACCTAGTCAGATTTTTGATATCTGTAACAGTTTTTGAGTTATTTGCCAAAAACTGTAATTTACCCCTATGTTCTATTTTTAGTAAATGGCAGCCATGTTGTTTGACCTAAGACATACAAAATGACAAATTTGAAACTAGATACCCTAGTGGTGACTCATTTGGAGTTTGGTTCCATTTGACCAAGTGGTTTCAGAGGAGAAGATTTTTGAAAGTGAGCTAACGACAAACGGACGATGGACGCCAAGTGGTGGCAATAGCTCACCCTGGCATAGCCAGGTGAGCTAAATTCATTTATCAATTATGGACTTTTTAGGAAGTCAATACGTTACATATGGACCTGTTAGGTTTTATATTGACCGAAGACGAAGTCCGAGGTCAATACATTCCTAACAGGTCCATATTTAACATATAATCTGATACATGTGTATATACACCAATAATCTGATACATGTACAAACAAATGTATATACACTATCCATTTTACACAAGGTCATAATTAAACTAGAGGCTCACACGAGCCTGTATCGCTCACCTGGTGACTGGTTTTATTCATTGTCACGAAGAGACCACCCAATCATAACCAAACTTGGTTCCAATTGGCTCAGTAGGTTCAGAGGAGAAGACATTTGAATGCATTTCCCATAGGGACCCTATATTAAACTATGTTCCACACTGGCGGCCATCTTGGATGAGGTACGAACGTCAAAATCACAGACTTTGATGGGGACAAGCCAAGGACTATTGTGACCTAGTTTGGTTGAATTTGGCTCGGTAGTTTCAGGAGAAAATCTTTGGATGCATTTCCCATAGGGTCCCTATGTTAAACTATGTTCTCTGCTGGCAGCCACCTTCAATGAGGTAAGAACATAAAATCACAAACTTTCAAGGGGACCACCTACAGACTATTGTGATCAAGTTGGTTCCAATTGGCTCAGTAGTTTCAGAGAAGATCTTTGAATACATTTCCAATAGGTTCCTATGTTAAACTATGTCCTGTGCTGACGACCATCTTGGATGAGGTACGAGTATAACAATCACAAACTTTAAAGGGGACCAGCCAAGGACAATTGTATCCAAGTTTGGTTCCTATTGGCTTATAGTGGTTTCAGGAGAAAAGATCTTTGAATGTATTTCCCATAGGGTCCCTATGTTAAACTATGTTCCCCGCTGGCGGCCATCTTGGATGAGGTACAACCACAAAAATCACAAACTTTAAATGGGACCACCTGAGGACTATTGACAAAATTTGGTCCACATTGGTTCAGTGGTTTCAGAGAAGATCTTTGAATGCATTTCCCATAGGGTCCTATGTTAAACTATGTTCCTTAGTGGCGGCCATCTTGGATGAGATGTTAATCTGCTGAACATATGTAGAAATTGTAGTCCTGGAAAAGCTCAACACTCTTGCAATTTACATTTAACCTTCATCTCAAACAGTTTTTGAAATAAAAGTAAAAATGTTAAAAAATCGTGAAAATTCAAAGAAAAGGGGGCCATAACTCCTATGTGGGTCGTCAGATTTTCTTTAAAATTGCAGAAATATATGAATCTAACACCGGTGAAAAGGCAAGATCAAGAAATCTCAGACACCCAAGGGTAAGATTTCAATATTTCTCTGGCGAGGCTTGCCGAGTCAGAGAACCGTTGAAATCTTACCTGAGGGTGTCTGAGATTTCTAAATCTTGCATTTTCAACGGTGTTTGATTTATTTTCTCGTTTTTGTAATCACGAACTACGATTTATTTATCACCAAGCCGTACTTGACATCCGACATTCCTAAGCGACGTCAATGACGTCTGAATACGTTGCTTGGTAATTTCTGTCTTGTACCAGGGGGTACAAGACAAGGAAATCTCACACCGCTAAAAATAGGAACTGTCCTGTCTCAAAAGTGAGAAATGTTGATTTAATACTATGCTGACCATTTTTGTAATTTAAACTTCACTTCTATCTTTTACCATTTTCAATATATAAGACTAAAAGTAACAAAAAACAAAAATTTTACGGAAAAGGGGCAATAACTCCATGATGGGTTATTGGATATGAGAGGGGTAACGATTCATCGATGAATCGATTATATCGATCCAAAGTGATGACGATTCCCGTATCGTATCGTTGGTTCGGAATCGCGATACCGAAATTGGCTTTGTTAATACAACCGCACCCGATCCGATCTGCGTTTTATTAGCACCAATATGGCGGAACTGGTAGTATAAACGAAGTTGTCATTGTAAATGCTCCAACAGCTTATAAATTGATATAATTACTAATATTTAATGACAATTATGACAGATACATGGCTCAGATATTAAAACAATTGTATAATGCAATTCATAGTCTTGATATCTGCTGAATTTATGTTAAGAAAACAATATTTACAATACCATGATACATATCGTGATAGTATCGTATCACAAGCAGATATCAGGATACATATCGTATCGCAAGATTCCTCACGATACTCAGCTCTATTGGATATTCTTCAAAATTGCAGGGCTTTTAGATCTCATCATGCTGATCATTTATACCCCATGTCAGATTTTGATACTGTACCTGTAACAGGTTTTCAGGCTTTCCGAAATGTGCCGGTCCGTCAGTCCTGACCGGCATTTTTGAGTCTCTACACTTGCCCCCCCAATTAATCCGCTGTTTTTAGTAAGAATTAAAGAAAAAAAAGTTCTTTCTACCTACCTACTAACATAACATGTATTAGGTAAAGTCGGGTAAGGGGAAACAATCTATTTTTAGCTACCTGGCCAAAGGCCATGTGAGCTTTTGCCATCACTTGGCGTCCGTCCGTTAACTTTTCTTGAAAGATCTTCTCCTCTGAAACTGCAGGAACAATCCTAAGCAAACTTGGCCTGAATCATCATCAGGGTATGCCCTTTCAAGTTTGTGATTTTTATGTCCATAGACCAAACAACTGCTGTAACTAAAAATAGAACAAAGGGTAGATTGCAGTTTTTTGCAAATTACTCAAAAAGGGGTGAGAGGGGTGGTTTGGACAGGGTGGTACATGTAGGTGGGCTAATGTGCAAAATACAATTACCCCTGCTGAAAATAGCAATTTTGGTTATTTTATGATTTTTAAGATGTCATGCCCGAGGCAAGTCAATTTGTAGATTCTCATCCACCTGTAACAAAAAATCTGGGGTGGGTGGAAGGGTTTTATTTTATATTTTTTACTGATTTTCACTGAAATTGATAGGAATTTTAAGAAAATTTCTGAACAATTGAAAAAAAATTGAGCTTAGAAAAAAAAATTGGGCATTTCGGGATGAGAATCTATAAGTTAATTTGATGCGGCCTTACATTGTATGTAGAAATAGAAATAGAAAATCTCTATTCACCAAAATGGGTCCACAAGGGGCATGAGCATGAAAACATATAGACACAACACAGTTTAAATTACTATAGGAATAATCGTCATTTTGGAGGAGTTTATCGATGTGTAAACGCGGCCGACTCACTCACAAACTAAATAAAGTCCGAAGGACTTTATGTAAAGTTTGTGAGTGAAAGGCCGCGTTTACACACCCATAAACTCCTCCAAAATAACTTTTATTTCACAATGTTTTCACTGAATATGACGTCACCATATACCGCACTATTTTTCTCGGAGCGTATTAATGGGCAAGAAGAGTTTATCGAGAAAATAACTTCGTTGTTGTTCGTGACGTTGACCAATGAAATTAGACGTTGCAATAGCAATTGGAATTATATTAATATGACATTTAACTAGCACATACTAATATATAATAAATAAACAAGTAAACCTCAGGTACACCTCAGGAAAGAAAGGGGCATCTATTAGTATCTAATATATGAACTTGGGGGAGTATTTTCATCTTAGACATCTATACACAAATTAAAATGATAAATAATAGTCAGTTCTATAAATGAAATCAATTCAATAATTTAAAACAAGATGTCAATGCAACTACAATGTACCTCATGATTTAAGCAGAAGGGCAAGCAAAGCGGTCACCCAACTGCAAAAATTACCAAGGGGCGACCCGAATAGCTCCATTTATACGACATCTTGTATTTGTTTAATAAATTCCACAACAAAAGGATATCAATGGAACTACCTCGTGATTGAAGCAGATCGGCAAGTAAAGTGGTCACCCAACTGCAAAAATCACCAAGGGACAACGCAAAAGCTCCATGTATATGGATACCCTACAGATACATATCTGAAATGTATTAAATTCACTAGTATGTATACAATGTACATGGAAACATGCTAAAATGCTAGTATACATTGTGCATACTACATGTACTAGTAGTACATATTATAGTTTTCAGTCCTCTTTAAATGTTTATTGTGACTGTGTGTGTAAGAGATGTGGCCTTCATCTAGTTTAGGGGACCCAGCACTTTACTATGTCTTAAGGGTTGTGATTTTTGCATTTTCATTTATTACAGTAAGCTTTGGTTATAGGGTTAAGTTTATGGGTTATAGTTAAAGTTAGGAATACCTGTAGGGCTAGAGTACCTGTGGTTAGTGTTTAGGTTTACTGGTTAGGGAATGGTTAGCCCATCTAGGACAGGGTCCCCTGAAGTAAACTTAGGTCAGAGATGTAGTCTATAATCAGATCACTTGCCTTGGTGGCAAAAATGCAGATTTTTGCAGTTTTTGCTCTTGCACCCTTTTAGACTCGTAAACAAAAAAAATCCAGAATTGTGATTGCCAACTACAGGAGATCCCTCACTTTATGCAACTAACGCATGGATTTCAATGGTTGTGACCTACGACTACAGATTAGATTCTTGGCTCTTTTGGGGTTATTTGTTTATGCCATATCTTAATACTACAATAATACTTCTACATACCTGATCAGTGCAAGGACTGTGATACTGTGCAATAAAGTCAACCAAGTCAGGATCATATCGACTAGCCACCTGGTAACCATAACCACACCACTTCAGTTTTGTGTACACAACAGTCTTAGGGAAAAGTTCCTTCATATCAGACAGTTTTGTTACAAGAGGCTTAAATACAAAGTCATAAGAATCTTCAACATTACTGCTGCCTCCACATCCAGGTGGTCTTACAATGACACTCAACTTAATATTGTCTCTGTTCAAGTTGCTTATAATTTTGCCAACACATTTCATTCCCAGTCTCTTCACTATTTCATCCTGCATGTCCTTTGTGGCTGTAGCGGTCATTGCCAACATCTAAGCATTTGGAAACAATGAGCGTAACTTGATAAGTTCATAGAATTTCTCCCTAAAACCATTACCCCACTGCACCACACAATGCGCCTCATCTACCACGATGTGAGTTACATCTACTACATCCTTCAACAACTTAAAGCCCCCTCTCGTGACGAACTGTTCTGGATGGCCAATAATGTACTTGACATTGTCTGGAATTTCACAACATTGTTCATGAAAATGTAAAGCATAATCCCCATACCTTTCCAGCTGTTCGAACAGGATAGAATTCAGTGGAGTTATAACTAACACTCGTCCTTTGCTGAAGTAGGGCAAAGCTTCAAAAATCAAAGATTTCCCATATCCAGTCGGCAAAACACATACCGTATCCCTTTCTAACGCACTCTTTAAACACTTGATCTGTGCCGGCTTAAAAAAAGAATACTCCTTGAGCCTGTAGGTGTTGATTCGAGACAAGACTTTTTTTTTATTGCAGCGTAAAACTAAATTTCTCCATGGCGGAATATTAAATTGGCGCGAGAATGAATCGGAAGTTACCTTCGGCATGTAAGATGTTATATTATTAGCAGACGTTTCGACTAATCACATTTGGTGTTTCTTTGGGCCGTACCGGCTGTCTATGAAAATAAGTGAATAGTCAGCCGGGAACCAGCTTACTTTGAAATACGTCACAGTATAGAAAACAGCACGTCATAGAGCCTAAAACGTCATGAAGTTGATCACATGGGGCGGACACGTTTGTGACGTAGGGCGGACAAACAACAACTGTTGAATCTGAATACCAGAACTCGGATATGGTCTATTGCAAAAGGGAATGAACATACCCCTGGTTCATTCCTCCTATTCCCACTTTTTAAATATCAGATAAGAAAAAGTAAAAATTCGTGTGGGAATAGGTGGAAAACTTACCAAACAAAGGATTATACTGTACAAACAATCTTTAATTAACCTTTAATTAAATGTTGGACGGGAACATGAAAATGAATTATTTGTGCATGCAGATTTTTTTTATTTTCACTGGATTTTTATGCACAGAAAAAGTAACATTTATAAACATTAAAAAAGATAGTCTCAAGTCGCGCAAAGATATACGAAAACACATAGTTACTGTCAATTAAGTAGGTTCATTTGGAAGAAATCGGTAGTTATAAGACAATAAATCAATGCATTCTATATATTCATAGTACTATACTCGTTACTCTATTTGAAGCATGGATCTAGTTTTGAAACTACATATTATGTTGTTGACATATTTTTGAGCACATAAGTAAATTATTAATTTTATACACTGTTTTGAATTTTCCACCAAAACCAGCTTGATGGCAATATTTGTTTGCCTCTTTCGTCTGTATATGCCCATTTTAATTACATGTAAATATAATTAAGTCACTTATAGAAGTTTTGCCATTAAACCGTGAATCCAGTTCCTAAGCTAGGCCATTTTCAAAATATGCTAATATGTTGTAGAAAATGGTTTAATCTTTCTCTGAAACCCGTATTTCCGTGGAATAAAATTAATGTATGCTACACTTGTATGTTTTTGGAGATATTAACAGTTGAACATGGCTGTATATTTCCTTTTTTTTACATTTTGCCATGTGAGTGTATAAATACTTGACCTTGGCATTTAGCTTAATTTGGCTAGATAGGTACATGTATATACCTAATTTTAACAAAATCCATCAAAACAAGTTCAGTGGCTGAATATTTTGATTTTGTTATGACAGTGTATATAATAGATGACCTGGTATATTAGTTTTGGAGAAAATTGTATGCATTCACATAATTGGTATGCTGAAGGAAAACTCATAGAAAACCTTTCAGCGGGAAATTATAATGGAAACATGCCAAGATAAAAGTGAGTTAACATTCGTGTAATATATATATAAATAACATATAAAAATTAAAAGTTAGCATAAACTTTCTTTTTATTCAAAATCATATACAATATAGTAATAGTAATATAAGAAGAATACTGATTATCTTCTCATTTTTTTGTACAAGTTTATCATTAATTAGCGAAATATTTTCTCGATCTGTAGCCTATAAAAGTAACTTAACTTTCGCATTTTCCTGTCTTTTATTTACCTTTTTCTTTGTTTCTTTATTATTATTTTTTTATGCATTTCCTTAAAGAAAAAATGGAAAATAAATCAAGATACAGGTACACAAAGGTTAATTACAGGTGACATTTAATGACCATTAATTACTATAAAAACAAATTAAACATCACAGGAATTGCTAGGTGGGAATAGAAGGAATAGTGAATTTTAAAAAAGTGGGAATAGGTGGAAAATATTAAATTATACATAAGAAAATAACCGAAAAGGCTTGAAAAGTACAACCAACATCAGTCAAGACCTTTGCTCTAGAGACTTATGCTCATTATTTTTACGACACAAATCTGTGCCCATGAAAGAATATTTGCCAACGTCACTCGCAAATGACCCGCCACAACACAGTTAACGCAATATTGCTTTAAATTTTCCTTTACCAGTTGAGACAAAGTACAAATTTAACTGAACAGAAAACACCAAATGGTCCAAAAATCAACATTTTTTTTATGAAGCTCTTTGAGTTGAATGAGGGATTACAAAAGTGGTTGAGATTTAAAAAGCAGTTGACTAAGATTTTTTTATAAATCACTTTTGTAATCCCTCATCCACTTTTGTAATCCCATGATTTAAAATGTGGCCTAGTATATTTGAAATATAACCACTATCACTTTAAGTAAAGATCGACATTATACTGATTAAACTCTTTGAGTTGAATGAGGGATTACAAAATGGGTTAAGATTTCAAAAGTGGTTGACTAAGAATTTTCATCAACTACTATTGTAATCTCTAACCGCTTTTGTACTTCCTAACCACTTTTGTTATCCCATGATTTCAAATGAGGTTTACTATTTTTGAAATCCAGAACCACTGTCAGTTAAGGTAAGATTTATCAACCTTTTTGTAATTCCTAACCACTCTTGTAATGCTACGATTGCAGGTGTGGTTTAGAAATTTTTAAATCTAAAACCACTGTCACTTTGAGTAAAAATTAAGATTTTTTATGGATTACAAAAGTGGTTGACTAAGAATTTTTATCAACCACTTGTGCAATCCCTAACCACTTTTGTAATCCTACGATTTTAGATGTGGTTTAGAGTTTTTGAAATCCAGAACCAATGTCACTTTAAGTAAAAATCGACATTTTTTCATGAAATTCTCTTAGTTGAATGAGGGATTACATTAATGGTTGAGATTCAAAAGTGGTTGACTAAGATTTTTTATCAACCACTTTCGTAAACCCTCTTCCACTTTTGTAATCTCACAATTTAAAATGTGGTTTAGTATACTTGAAATCTAGAACCACTATCACTTTAAGAAAAGATCGACTTTATTTTGATGAAACTCTTTGAGTACTTCCAAACAACTTTTGTATTCCCATGGTTTCAAATGTGGTTTAGTATTTTTGAAACCCAGAACCACTGTCACTAAAGGTAAGATTTATCAACCACTTTTGTAAACCCTAACCATTCTTGTAATCCTACGATTTCAGATGTGGTTTAGAATTTTTGAAATCCAGATCCACTGTCACTTTGAGTAAAAAATCAAGATTTATTTTTATGAAAATTTTTGAGTTGAACAAGGGATTACAATAGTGGCTGAGATTTCAAAAGTGGTTGACCACTTTTGTTATACCATGATTTCAAATGTGGCTTAGTATTTTTGAAATCCAGAACCACTGTCACTTTAAGTAAAGAACAACATTTTTATGAAACTCTTTGAGTTGAATGAAGGATTACAAAAGTGGTTGAGATTTCAAAAGTGGTTGACTAAGAATTTTCATCAACCACTTTTGTAATCTCTAACCACTTTTGTTATCCCATCATTAAAAATATGGTTAAGTATTTTGAAATTTAGAACCGCTGTCACCTTAAGAAAAAAAACTAGAAAAACTGTGAGCAAAGCTCACTAATAAATTCCCCCATAACCCTATTTGATTCCAGAAATTATAAAATCAATGGAATCAAATTCTGAAATAAGAGGTGCACATCTACATTTTGTAATAAGACTGTATTAAAGTTTCATGAAAATATATTCAGTGGTTCAGGAGGAGTAGCGGATAAGAAATGGGTACCCACTAGTAATGTAATAGCTAAGTCCATGTTTTGCTACAGAGAACCCCAGAAATCAATCAAATCAAATTTTGAAATAGGAGGTGCACATCTACATTATGTCATAAAGACTGTTAAAGTTTCATGAAAATATATTCAGTGGTTCAGGAGGAGTAGCGGATAAGAGATGGGTACACACTAGTAATGTACTGGCATGTCCAGGTTTGGTATAAGAATCTCCAAAAACCAATGAAATCAAATTCTGGAATAGGTGGTGCACATCTACATTATGTCATTAAGACTGTGTTAAAGTTTCATGAAAATCTATTCAGTGGTTCAGGAGGAGTAGCGGATAAGAGATGGGTACCCCCTTGTAATGTAAAGGCTTAGTCCATGCTTTGCTATTGGAAACCCCAAAAATCAATCAAATCAAATTCTGAAATAGAAAGTGCACATCTACATTATGTCATAAAGACTGTGTTAAAGTTTCATGAAAATCTGTTTACTGGTTCAGGAGGAGTAGCGGATAAGAGATTGGTACCCCCTGCAATGTAATGGCTAAGTCCATGTTTTGCTACAGAAAAACCCAAAAATCAATCAAATCAATTTCTGAAATAGGAGGTGCACATCTACATTATGTCATAAAGACTGTGTTAAAGTTTCATGAAAATCTATTCAGTGGTTCAGGAGGAGTAGCGGATAAGAGATGGGTACCCCCTTGTAATGTAAAGGCTTAGTCCATGCTTTGCTATTGGAAACCCCAAAAATAAATTAAATCAAATTCTGAAATAGAAAGTGCACATCTACATTATGTCATAAAGACTGTGTAAAAATGTCATCAAAATCTATTCAGTGGTTCAGAAGGAGTAGCGGGTAAGAGATGGGTACCCCCTTGTAATGTGATAGCTTAGTCCATGTTTTGCTATGGGAAACCCAAAAAATCAATCAAATCAAAATCTGAAATAAGAGGTGCACATCTACATTATGTCATAAAGACTGTGTTAAAGTTTCGTGAAAATCTGTTCACTGGTTCAGGAGGAGTAGCGGATAAGAGATGAGTACCCTCAGGTGTAACGGACGGACGGACGGACGGACGGACAACCCCTTCACTATATACCCCCACTTTTCAAGTTGGGTATGATAACATTTTTTATGAAACTCTTGAGTTGAAGGAGGGATTACAAAAGTTGTTGACTAAGAATTTTTATTAACCTCTTTTGAAATCCCCAACCACTTTTGTAATCCCTAACCAATATTTTGGAATCCCTAACCACTTTTGTAATCCCATGATTTCAGTATGGTTTAGTATTTTTGAAATCCGAAACCACTGTTATTTTTAGTAAAGATCAACATATTTTTCATAAAACACTATGAGTTGAATGAGGAATTACAAAATGGGTGAGATTTCAAAAGTGGTTGCCTAAGAATTTTTATCAACCACTTTTGTAATCCCTGACCACTCTTGTAATCCTACGATTTTAGATGTGGTTTAGAATTTTTGAAATCCAGAACCACTGTCACTTTAAGCAAAAATCGACATTTTTATGAAACTCTTTGAGTTGAATGACGGATTACAAAACTGGTTTAGATGTCAAAAGTGGTTGACTAAGATTTTTTATCAACCACTTTTGTAATCCCTCATCCACTTTTGTAATTCCACGATTTAAAATGTGGTTTAGTATATTTGAAATCAAGAACCACTGTCACTTTAAGTAAAGATCGACTATATTTTGATACATTGACTGCTTAATGAAGGAGATTGACAATTCATTTGGCAACCTCAAATACAAACTCTCCACCATACCAAGGGAGGACATACTAAACAATCCCAAATCAGTATTGTCTTCCTTTGGTATCAGTTTGAGTGAAGAGAACAACAACCTTGTATCTACTGGGTACCTAAATTACATAAATGCCCTAACAAACAAAGATACATTGCTGGGTCTGCCAAATGCGCAACAAAACCCCTTTCTAAGCTCCTCACTTCATTACTTACTGCAGTTAAAGATGGCCTCAAGATATATAGTGATAAAGTATACTCAACAAGTGGAGTGAATCAGATTTGGATTCTCAAAACTCAAAAGACTTATTGGAATATCTATCTTCAACTGAACTCTAACACTGCAACAGTGTCAGAAAATTTGATTTTTTCTACTCTCTATACTACTCTTCCATACGATAAGCTTAAGTCAGTACTCCGGGAGTTAATACATCAGTCTTTCTGTACTAAATAAGGTGAAAGAAGATATTCATTATTAGTAATAGGTAAAGACGGGGCATATTTTGTTAAACATCACATTGAATTATATAAAACGTATACAGAGGAGGATGTAATTGCAAGGCTGGAATTCTTGATTGATAACATATTTGTAGAATTTGGAGGACAAGTTTTCCAGCAGACAATAGGGATACTTATGGGGACTAATTGTCCGCCACTTTTAGCAGATTTGTTTCTTTATTCGTATGAAGCCAATTTCATACAAGGGCTAGTTCAGAAAAAAGACAATAAGCTAGCCAAATCCTTTAATTCCAGTTTCCGTTATATAGATGTTATTCTTTCATTGAACAATCCTCAATTCAAGGATAACCTTCATCTTATATACCCAAATGAACTCGAAATTAAAGAGGCCACTGATACACCATCATCAGCATCATACCTATACCTCTACATTGACAACTCTGGACGTCTGAAAACAAAACTTTAAGACAAGCGTGATAATTTCGACTTTCCAATAGTGAATAGTTTTGAGCAGTAATATTCCCCTTCTCCGGCATATGGCGTGTACATTTCACAACTCATTCGCTATTGCCGTGCCTGTAGTTTGTACAGCGATTTTGTCAATAGAGCGAAATTACTGTCAAAAAAACTTATACATCAAGGGTATGTTCAGTCACTGTTGCAATTGTCACTACAGAAGTTTTACTGTCGTCACCACGATTTAATAGACCATACAATGTTTCTGTTTCAGAAATGAGAACAGATATCCTTGGGTAGATCCAGAGTTTGTTACTGGACTGACTAACACCGACTGTGACAAAACCGGACTTTTCACTGGCAGTGTGACGGGTGCCATGCGTGGAGCAGATCATGCTTTCCCTTCCGGAACACCTGGTGATACTCTCCGTTTTTCAGAGGGTGTTCACACTGTCAGTGCTTTTGTTTTCTGTGTTGTCTAGTATATTAAACTGTCATTTTTAATTTTGTCTTCGTCGATTATGTTTGTGGTAAAGATTCGTCCTTGTAATTGCATAAAACTTAAGAGATATACAAATGCTTTTCAAACTTTCATCCTTGGTGCTGTTTGAAGGTTAGAGAAGTAACATGCACCATGGATTTTAATTGGTTTTGTGTATGGGTTAGAAAATGACAATTACCTATCAGTAACCAAACAGATATTTCAACATCATATTTTAAGTGGCTGTGTGACAGGTGCCACACCTGGAGCAGATCATGCTTACTGGAGCACCTGATGGTACCTCAGTTTTTATAAGGGTTCACACTGCTAGTGCTTTAGTTTTGTTACGTTCTTGTTCTTTTTTGTTTATTTGATTTGTCATACTGTCTCAATTCGTGTTGCTGTGAATTGCCATGATTTTGGATTTATGATTTAGAATTTCCCCTTTCCTCGTTCTTCTTTGGTATTCGTTTGCCGATGTATAGAGTTGAATTAGGGATTACAAAATGGGTTAAGATTTCAAAAGTGGTTGACTAGGAATTTTTATCAACTATTTTTGTAATCCCATGATTCAATACATCGGCAAACGAATACCGAAGCAAGAACGAGGAAAGTGGAAATTCTAAAATTTCAAAATCACGGCAATTATAATCAAGAACGCCACAAAACTAAAGCACTGGCAGTGTTAACCCCTAAAAAAACTGAGGTATCATCAGGTGCTCCGGAAGGGTTAGCATGATCTGCTTCAAGTGTGTTTTAGAATTTTTGAAATCCAGAACCACTGTCACTTTAGGTAAGATTTATCAAGCACTTTGCTAATCCCTAACCACTCTTGTAACCCTAAAATTTCAGATGTGGTTTAGAATTTTTGAAATGCAGAACCACTGTCACTTTTAGTAGAAATCAAGATTTTTTTTTTAACGAGGGATTGCAATAGGGGTTAAGATTTCAAAAGTTTTTGACTAAGAATTTTTATGAACCACTTTTGTAATCCCTAACCACTTATGTTATCCCATGATTCCAAATGTGGCTTAGCATTTTTGAAATCCAGAACCAAATCAAGTAAAGATCGACATTTTTTTAGTGAAACTCTTTGAGTTGCATGAGGGATTACAAAATGGGTTGAGATTTCAAGTGGTTGACTACGAATTTTTATCAACCACTTTTGTAATCCCTAAAAGCTTTTGCAATCGCTTACTACGTTTGTAATCCCCCTGATCACAAATATGAAGATTGCAAAAATAGTTCCATAGATTCTGCCACAAACCCTTATTAAGTCAAAAACCACTTTTGAAATTCAATTGTATAGGGCCACCTCAGATATCTTGTATTAATGTTACGGACAAATTATGTAAGATACCTGAAATAAATATAACAAGTTTGATTTCAAAAGTGGTTGATTAGAAATTGCTAGCAATCACTTTTGTCACCACAACGACTTTTTTAAATGTGGTTAAGATATCAAAAGTCGTTGGTTCAATTCTGCTATTTATAATTATTTATACAATAATTGTAGGTTTTACATGTAATATGCCAAAATATGTCTCAAGGTTAGAACACAGAATGCACTTCCCGAATAGGAGTGCATCTTATCTTCTAACCTTTTATGCCTTTTAACCTTTGGACGTATTTTGGCATATTACAAGGAAAATGTTTTTTGTCAAGATTTTGAAGTTAAATTCATGTAGTGTAATTAGTCAAGAATATGGAAATACATAGTCATGTATTTCAACCTAATCAGAAAAGACTGTGACAAACCCAGAAGAGATGCTGGCCATGTGCAAAAGGATAAATCATCTTCATTATTCAATCTCTGTATTAAGTTTATTTCAATGACATAATTACAGTAAAAAGTGCTCAGATGACAAAGAATGTAATTATTGTCAATCAAGAAGAAAGTTCCACCCTTGTAAAAAAGTGTTCAGAGTACCAAGAAGAAATTATTGTACATCAAGAAGATAGCTGCTCCTATTGTACCTCAAGTGATTTCTTAGCACCAGCCCAATGCATATTAACGTTTTATATGCCAATGCATATTATACGGACGCTATGAATTCTTTATAGCAATATGTCTAAATAGTAGAATTACAATTATAATTAAACTTTCTTACATGAAGAGTAATAATAAACAATAGCCACTTATGAAATCCATTTGTGAAGAGCGACCTTAGATATCTTTTATTGATGTTATAAATGTTACAGTAAAAGTGTATAATTAGTTATTGTACATAGTTATTGAAAGGAAGGGTTGCAATAAGGCCGTTTTCCGGCCCACCTGGAATTTTGATATGATATGTTTCAATGTAACCAACAATATATGTTGTTTAAGATTGTACAATAAAATATCAAAACGCGCATGTGCAAGTCACGTGGACACGTGATTTTACTAGCACCCAAAGAAGAAATAGAGTAAAAAAGCATAAAGAATGGCACATTGCCAAACAACAATCAACCTCATTTTGAAGAGACATAAGTTGTCGAAATGCGCATATGCAGAATTTAAATTCACAGTAACTTCGGTATTTAGTTATTTGAAATTAAAATAATATGCAAATGGGTCTTATTCTAGCCATGATATAATTCTTTTGTGTCACCTTTATTGGAAAATTATAGGGGCTTCTGTAACATATGGAAAAGGGAACCCTCTTCCAGGAAGACAAAGTCTTTTGAAAAGACAGTTATAAAATCGAAAATATTATATACTTGGTATAAAAGTAACATTGGTAATAAACAAGCTTGAAAATACAAAGAAATTGGGCAATAAGTGGCCAAATTTCTTCGAGGTATTTTTTTACATATGCACAGATGATGCTGTAGTGCATTTGCTTATTCCATGGCTCATATATATTGTTTCAAATACACAAAAACACATTTTTATATCAGGAAAAAGCAAACAAGCAAAAATTAACAAAATAAATATGATGTACTTATCAAACCAGATCTTGGATCTTGTTCACCTTATTTGGCAAATTGCCAGGTCAGAAAAGAAGCTCATGCAAGGTATAGAATACTAGCAAAATCACATTTACTGACAAATTTGATGTGTTTAAAGCTATAATTTGCATATATAAATCAACCAAACTGTGATAATTAAGACAGATAACAAAACAGAATATCATAAATTCACTGAATTTTCACTTAAAAAATACAATTTTTTTCAATTTTTTATATGACTTGCACGCGGGACCAGCTTGGCATTTTGCATGCTTAGTTCTCATTAAATAAGTAAGCTCTTGTAAAATTATTAGCTTGGTTCCGAATGCAAGGCAGGCTTAAAAAAATTCAGTTTGAATATACCCCATGTTGACTTTTTTTCCATAGGCTTAATGTTAATTGCCATCAAGAGTGGTGTTAGAAATGAGCTAATTGCAGTGGAATGAAGCAATGTTTTGAAAAAAATTCACATATGGTTAAAAACTACAAATGGTCTGGTGTTGAAAGGTATCAAATAAATTATGCTTTTACTAAATATATTTTTTGGCAAATCAGTGGGCCGATTTAAGGCCTTAATGCAACCCACCCTTTCAGTAAACATGTATGAATACTAAACTGCCAAGGAATTAGTGTTCCTTGTCTATGACCTTAACGGTCCACCTATTTCAGTGTGCAACCAATCTAGCAATTTCATTACTCTATTGGTGTGATAAAACTCATCTATACCTATACCTTTAGAACAACATATTTTTGTAAAAAAGGGGGTTTTGGAGACTTGCTATTGTTAACTAATCCCAAACCAGAGGCTCCCAGGAGCCTGTATCGCTCACCTGGTTTTCAGTTGCCACAATCAAGGTAACAATGTAAGTTATACAGTTGATCTTCAGTTTCTCAAACTTTCGTACGTCCAACACCTCCAATATCTTGAACTGTTTTTAAAATCTGATCATGTTTTATTATATTTCTTTGTTGGGATTTTTCGATAAAAAACGTTCTTGCTAATGACCACTTTCGACACGATTTGAAGTCGAAATGTCATTTTGAAAATGGCAGTCAACAAACAATTTTCAACATCCGTTTTGAAGTCGCAACATCAATATCTATTTGGAAATCAAATTTCTTTGAAATCGGACAATGTTGAACTTTCCCGTCTTTTTGGTAGCCATTTAAAATACGGCAGTCAGCGAACAATTTTTAACATCAGTTTTGAAGGAAACCAAATGTCATTGAAATCGGACAATGTTGAATTTTCCCGCCTTTTTGGCAGCCATTTTGAAAATTGCTGTCAACGAACAATTTTCAACATCGGTTTTGAAAGTCGCAACATCAATATCTACTTGGAAATTTCATTGAAATCGGACAATGTTGAATTTTCCGGCCTTTTTTGGTGGCCATTTTGAAAATGGCGGTCAAGGAACAATTTTCAACATCGGTTTTGAACTCGTAACATAGAGATCTATTTGGAAACCAAATGTCATTGAAATCGGTCAATGTTGAATTTTCCCGCCTTTTTTGGCGGCCAT
>MJUU01012561.1:1388-21923 GCA_002080025.1 Modiolus philippinarum | reverse complement strand
AAGGGTTTATGCATTTTCTTCAAAATTTCAGGGTGGGTAGATCTTGATATGCTGAACATTTTTGCAATTTACTCTTGACCTCTATCTGTTATACTTTTTGAAATAAAAAATAATAAATGCACAAATTTTAAAAATTTTACGGAAAAAGGGCAATAACTCCAAGACGGGTTTTCGGATTTTCTTCAAAATTGCAGTGCAGGTAGATCTTGCTATGTTGATCACTTTTACTCCATGTCAGATTTTTGATATCTGTAACGGTTTTCGAGTTATTGGCCAAAAACTGCAATTTACCCTTATGTTCTATTTTTAGCAACGGCGGCCATGTTGTTTGACCTACCGCCTAATCGAACACAATTTTGAGAAGCCATACTCTGGTGATGATTCAGGCAAAGTTTGGTTACATTTGGCCCAGTGGTTTCAGAGGAGAAGATTTTTGAAATTGTTGACAGACAGACGGACGGACGACGGACGACGGACGACGGACGCATAGCGATGGCAAAAGCTCACATGGCCTTTTAGGCCAGGTGAGCTAAAAATGATGGTTCTTTTTAATTGTCTAACAAGACTATTGTATATCAATCTGTCATGGCCTGGGAGGTTTTTTGCGTAATTCATACCCTTTTTTATAAATATTTTCAGAAATGTTCAGTAATTATGTATAGTTCCTAATTCTACACTTTTAGTGTAACATATCAGGGTTTGGGTAATCGTAATCAGTAATTTTAATCATCCTGTAATTGATTATATTTTGTGAAGTAATCAAATGTAATAAGTAAACATGCATTTTATGATTACATGGAATTGTAATGTAATTGGTTCCAGGGTGGAAACTAGGCAAAAATGAAAGCATACGTCAGATTTCCGTAATATATTCCTCGGCTGAGATTTCTCTAATTTTTGCTGGGGTCGGAAGAAAGCAGGTTTAATCATTGCAAATTTATCTTTATTTTCAAATATTCAAATTGTCTGAGCTTCTCTCAAGGAACATGCAGGAATTGTTAAGTATGCATACCACTGGCAAGAATGATATTAATAATTCAAGAGAATGATGGATAGGAATAAAGACATCCCATATAAGACAATCATCGATTGCCTTGAAATATCCGTCTGCATTTCCCAGTTCTCGCCACAGACGATGTCGACAAACAGATCGGTTGGAAGTTTCAGTTGGTCGAGACCATTAGGGAGCTCCGGATAATTGCCAAGGACGAAGGGTTGGTGGGATATAGTAGGAAAGCTTAAGATGAAATGTTGAGGGTCATCGAATCGGGCACCGGTCGTCTGTTTACACGCCGAGAAGTATTCAACAAGAAGCGGAACTATTCGCACAAACCATTTGCAACTCAGGAAGGATCAGCTGGAAGTGTCGGTGAAACAGAGCCTCGGGAAAGCTGTAGATGAAATCAAAGTGACGGACAAGCACGAAGTCTTAGGAAGAGTATACAGCACGGTGAGGAAGCTTACTTCTGACGCCGATACCTAAACACCTTCACCTGGCAAGATGTCTTGGACAATCACATTTAGTATTGCGGCCAGAAGTTGGCGGGAAAAATCAAGATGCCAGGCAAAGGAACCTTCTATAGTTTTCAGAATCACATCTAATCCGATCGATGTAGGTACCCTTCTTCGTCTACGCAGACTTCGACTGCTTCACGACCAGAATCGAGCCTTAGCCGGCTAAGTTTGGCGTAGACGAAATCGAGCAGCTACTTGAGTGAATGCTGAAGTCTATCGTCCAGATGCAAGAAGGGGACAAGCTCTCCTAATCCCATACCAAATTTATCCAGGAGCGCATAACATTGGGGTTCTGCTTCCGTATTAAGTGTTTCGATGAGACGATATATATCATACAGCCAACCGATGACCTACATCCTGTAGAAGAAACGGGATGACATGGGTCAGATCTTCATGGACCAGCTGACGAAAGATAAGTATCGGCAAAAAGACTTCAAGAAGCCCATGAAGATGCTAGAGGGACAAGAAGGTCTTTGCGGAAGCCACCAAGTGCTTCATCTGCAACCAGGGAAGATGAAGATAGGGTAATAGAAAACTACCACTTCATGGGTGGATTCAGATGGGCCACGCACAGTGATTGCAACCTCAATTACCAGGCAATAAATTCATCCCGTTCATCTTCCATAATCTAGAATGCTACGATGTCCATCTCCACTAACCAAGGCACTTGGCACCAACGAGGGCGAGATTGGCCGAAAACCTAACACGGAAGAACTCTTCATCTTTTTCACCAACAGCATACCGGTCGGCGAGTACAAGAATAAAAAGGAAATACGAATATGAAGACGCTCTATTAGAAACTGATTCGTCGATAGCTTCAAGTGCATGGGTACAAGTCTTCAGAAGCTGTTAGAAGCCATTTCGGATTGTGCATTCATCAAAATGCGGTAAGAATAAGTGCCCAACCAATGAACCCCAGACTCATCAAGAATCGACATTTTGAGTTGGAAAATCGGCGAAGCACCACCCTGCACGATGTGATCGATATGATCGATCTGCAGAAGCTGAAGCGTGACGCATCCGGATGACTTTGAGCTAAGGGGTAGGTGCATCCCAGGACAAACGCCTTTGCTGGATTATCCGACCCACACCAATGCCCTCGGTGAAAGCACGAAGCGGTACTAAGTGTAATGGTGGCTTCGGGAGGAACTGGACCACCAAGATTTTCCTCCTAAATGTCAGCTGCTGCATTGTCTGCGCAGATCATATGACCGATATCGATTTGGAGAATATGCACCCGACCCTACTCTCTTGGCATTGCCACGAAAATGGCATCGACTGCGCGGGGCTTCACGTCTATACCACGGACAGGAACAAGTTAATTGCAGGTTTGATGGCTTACCAGGGTACTACTAGCCCGCACCTGCCTTGCTGCTGGACTATTACGAGGGAATGCGGCAGATCATGAATAAATAGTCAAGATTAAACCAGACATATACGAGCGTGTCTGCGAATCCAAGTAAAAGAGGGGCACAGGCTTTAACATCCAGGAGATTACTGTGAACTACGTCATGTGCTCTCTGAAAAATAAGACTACTTGACCGAGCAGGATATCGAAGTGGGAGCACTCGTTTTTGATGGGCTAATGATCCATTACAACGCAGTAGAGTGCACCAAAATTCCGATGTACTCAAGGGCTCTCCAAAACGGTGAAGAACGCATCGGGGCTTATATAGGGGTACGATTTCCTACCGTGATAAGGTAGACGGCTCACAAAGCGGATCTCCTATGCGAAGGCGTATACCCCTGTGACTATATGAATTAGTTCGAAAGGCTCCAGGAAACCCAGCTCCCATCAAAGGAAGCCTTTCTCCCGCAGCGGGCTCACAGGCGAGCAACTCGGCGAAAAGAAGAAACTGACGTGGTCTTGCGCATTCGACATTTTCCGAAAATTTCCGTATTATCTGCATGAAGCATTATGGACTTAATCAGGTTCACTACAACACCGCACCAGGGTTAACCTACGATGCAGCACTCAAGGGTAGCTCGAGCTCATCACCGACCCCAATATGCTGCGCAGGGTTGAAAGTTGTCTCGGTTGGATAACCCTAGTTTCTAAGAAATACGCCCGGGCGAACAACCCCTACGTGCAAGGCTACGACCCGCGCAAACCAACTACAGTAGAGTTCGTTTAAAACGAACAGGCTTATAACGAAATCAGGCTTATAACAAAATCAGGCTTATAACGAATTGTTTATAACGAATTCAGGCGTATAACGAAGAGAATTTATACCTAAACGGTATTTTCATTGCACAAATTTTACCTTTTATAACTTTGGTAACTTGTCCCTGACACTTCCAAATTTTACTTTTAAGACTTTAAACAGCAATAATGTTTCACATTGACAATTACACAAAAAAATAAGAAGACGATTTTTCGGACGTTGGTACTTCTACATGGTTTCTCTTATAACGAACGATGTTTATAACGAATTAAAATCGGGAGTCCCCTGGAATTCGTTATAAACGAACTCTACTGTATACCAATAATTTCTACGAATGGCGATGAGTCGGACCCTTCCCACCATTGTTTCAAGTGGATTGACATCTTGCAAGATCTCTGCACGCTCGGCCAGGAGGATGGACAAGGACTGGCATAAAAAATATTCATTGCGTTTTATAATTTTTTATAAATGTTTACTGTTATTTTTTCAAAATTCTAACCCCTAAAAATACTTAGGCTTCATTCCGTGTATGTTACAGATTTCATAAATTGTTAAATACATTTAAAAAGTTTTATCGAAGATATGAACATTTGATATCTAAATATAATGTCACTCGCAAACAGCTTATTACTAAGGGCATTTCCCTTCCTCGATTTTACAGGAATGTTGTTAAAAATGCCAGAAACTGATTAAAACTCCAGAAAAACTGGGACGTAACTTACGTTCTTTACGCAATAGGGGATATCGACAGGATATTCTGCACGTGTCCGTTAAATTAGCTTTGGGATCCAGTGACCTGAGGATTTTACACACATACTGGCCTCTCACTGATACTGCCGATGTCTACTGAAATACATGATGATTCTTTACCAAACCCATTGGGAGTTTTGAATTTGATTCCGTAGTGCGACAGTCTTTTACCAGCAGACTAGGCTCCTTGAGCTAGCCGGCAGTTTATCGGCGAGCACTCCCTGACCCATCTTTCAAAATTACGTATTGTTCCCCCATTTTTCTTTTCAAGATTGTGGTCATGGAGTAAGTAGTCTACCTGTATGGGTTTTATTCGTATCTTTATTATACTATGGGGAAACGGGACAGAGAAAGGGGAGGTTTGGGTACCCATAAACCGGTTTAACCCTACCGCTGGCTTTTTCTAGTGCCGGTACCAAGTCCGGCTGTCCCGAGTTCCTATCGTTGCTTACGTTTGTCTTTTGTATTTTTATTGTGGGTTTTTTTTCTTGTGCAGTTCCTATTCACTTTGTGGCATTTGGCTGTGTTTCTCGGTCATTGTAGGTGTTTTCTGTTATCTTTTTTTATTTTATGGTACTCGGTGGATGTCCTTGGTACTGAATTTGGCTTCCTATTTTGATATGTTTGTTAATGAGTACTTCTTTATTTACTACTTTTAGATTATAGCTTTCAAAAATCATTTGATTCTAATACTGTTGATGATTGGTTACTCCTTGAAACACGTGTATAGCGTATCGAAATCTACTGTTTATTATGCAACTTCTGTATTTTTGTATTTTTGAAACCACTTGGCCGACGCCACTGCTGGCGACATGAAAAATTTACCTTGCGTTTTGTCGAAATTAACTGCTTTTTAATCAAAATTCTATCTTACCCCTTAGAAACACTGAGGCTTCATTCCGTGTATGGCACTCGGTGGATGTGCTTGGTACTGGATTTGGCTTCCTATTTTGATATATTTGGTAGTGAGCTTCTTTTTTTTTTACTACTTTAAATATTATTTGATTCTAATACTGCTGCTGAGAGGTTCCTCCTTGAAACACGTGTAAAACATAACTAAATT
Organism: Modiolus philippinarum; assembly: GCA_002080025.1. Classification (NCBI taxonomy): domain Eukaryota; kingdom Metazoa; phylum Mollusca; class Bivalvia; order Mytilida; family Modiolidae; genus Modiolus; species Modiolus philippinarum. The sequence goes on along the minus strand of MJUU01012561.1, from coordinate 16,430 downwards.
TACTGCTTATTATGTAGCTTTGGTATTTTTGTATTTTATATATCTAAGAAGTTGACGTCGAGTACTCCAAGGTGCTCTACGATCATCAAATAACTAAATACCGAGGTTACTGTGAATTTACTTTCTGCATATGCGTATTTCGACAACTTATGTCTCTTCAGTGCAGATAAAATTTAAACGTTTGGAAGACCATATACTCAAAAATATTCAAAAACTGATAGAGAAGAAATAACCAATATGATCTAAATGTAATGCCAAAATTAGCTAAGGACAGAGCTATGCATGAAAGAGATACTCCTTAGTTTTCAACATAATTTAACAAAATTTAGATATTGTAAGGTTCCAAAAATAATCGGCTTTCGGGTCAGCACCGGAGTACTGACTACTGGGCTGGTGAATACGACTATCCCTTCACACCAGAAACGGATTCGACAAGCTGGTGGCCAACCTCCACGACAAGGAGATGTACGTGTTCCACTACGTGAATCTGAAGAACTACCTTGCATTTTGGTCCGAAGATGAAGATGCATCGTGTCCTCCGGTTTACCCAGAGCCCACGATTCTGGGGGTACGTGGTGAAGAATACGGCTTGCAGTACCCTGGTTACCAAGGACTTCTTCAAACCAATATGAAAAAGAAAGGAAATGGACTAAATGTCAAGGAGACAACATCCCATATCCAGATCATATTCTTGCATGGAGAGTATCCGAAACAGGGTGGACGTACGACTGGTCAATAGCGAGGTCAACCAGCAGCTGGTGGCGAAACACACCTTCAAGCACAGTACGGTCTTCTTCAGTGAAGATATTGCTGCGGTCAACCTGCATAGCACAAAGCTGGTCTTCGATTAACCGATCTATCCTTGACCTATCGAAAGCCCTGACGACTAAATTCGTCTACGATTATCTCAAGCCCAAGTATGGTGACCGAGCCAGCAACTGCTACACTAATACGGATAGCCTTCTTTGAGATATTCTGACGGGGATGTATATAAGAATATCGCCTAGAGTGTGCTGCAGTGTTCGATACCTCCAACTACGCTGCAGACTATGTATTTGTAGAGACTTTGTCCCATGTGCATATTCCATATCCTTTCATTCATCATTCCTATATCTATATTGGCGTCAATAAGAAAGTGCTCGGCAAGTTCAAGGGTGACTGTGTCGACCTTCAGATGATCGAGTACATTAGCCTTCAAAGAGGATCAAGTGCAGTGCAAGAAGGTTAAAAGCGTGAAGAACTTGTTCGAGTGCGTGTTAATCTTCGCAGAATTTAAGGGGTGCCTAGATACGGCCAAGGAAGAGTACAGCTTAATGAATATCATCCGCAGCCGGCTTCACCAGGTTCTCACCCTAGAATCCTCAGAGAAATGCCTCCTCCTCCAACGATGAAAAGCAGTATATCCTGCCGGATGGGATTCATATCCTGACGGATGGTCACTTCTGGGTCTAAATAAATGAGCAGCATACGAGTGTACGGCATTCTCCCGATACGTCCCACATGGAAGCTGCCAGGGCCGTAGTAATCCCTCGATTCAGACGCATATCCAAAGGCGACGCCCTACCACCCATCCCGAAACCCATCAAATGCTGCATACTAAATCACGACGACGGTGATGTTCCCGGCAAGCACTAGACGTGCTGGAATGACCATGGAGGCCTCAAGGGGTGCCTAGATACGGCCAAGGAAGAGTACAGCTCAATGAATATCATCCGCAGCCGGCTTCACCAGGTTCTAACCCTAGAATCCTTAGAGAAATCCCTCCTCCTCCAAAGATGATAAGCAGTATATCCTGCCGGATGGGATCCATATCCTGACGGATGGTCACTTCTGGGTCTAAATAAATGAGCAGCATACGAGTGTACGGCATTCTCCCGATACGTCCCACATGGAAGCTGCCAGGGCCGTAGTAATCCCTCGATTCAGACGCATATCCAAAGGCGACGCCCCACCACCCACCCCGAAACCCATCAAATGCGGCATACTAAATCATGACGACGGTGATGTTCCCGGCAAGCACTGGACGTGTAGGAATGACATGACCGTGGAGGCTTCAAAGTCGAGATGGTCGAATATCTGCGACCAGAAATTCGATATTATACCGATAAACTCCAGTGGTAAGGCGACGTGGTCTGCAGACACTTTTGCCTGCACGTACATGAGATCATTTCGGACGCTCGAGGAGTTCATCTTTGTGCTATAGATAAATGGATAAGATCGGAACTCACTTTACGAAGCACATGCCCATCTGGCAGATGTATCAGAATCTTGACATGATCCATCATCGAATCACCAGTCTTGGATGGCCACGTGATAGCTAGGACGCCGTCACGATGAGGGGCAAGCTCAATAAAGCTGATAAAGGATAGCCTGATAGGTATTGCTGACCTAGAGACAGAGCTCTTTAAAACCCTCGAGGTTGTGAAGAAACGCTTTGACCGCATCGAGAAACAGATTGCAAAGTGCTAACTCATGTAGGAGGTAAAATCTGTGTGGGATATGGATAGGGCATGCAACCCTCAATCTGCCAGACGGGTCCAAGCAGACGAGCCAGTGGCGACAGGATGGTACGCTAAGAAATGGCAGGAGCTGCAGCTGGCAGCAAGCATGCAGGCTAGGATAAACTATAAAAGAAGAACAATTCTAGTTAGTCCAGACGAAGGGTTTGCGATATCGATAAACATAGTTCAAGTGGTTCAATCATGTTGTCGCTTGACGGTTTCACACCATTTACTAGGGCTCATACACCATAGTCTCTCTGATATCTCTCCCGGGGGACCGAAAAGAAAGATAATAGATGAGACTTATTGCAGGTCCGATTGTTTTTTCCAGGAATTAAAACCTGCTTATCTCATCGCCGTTGAATCCCTTGAGGCAATATGTGGGTGGTTGCGAATAAAAGGCTTGGGAGATGGGGGAAAACACCCTAGGTCCAGCCCAGAGTATATCACTTCTTGATGATCCGGACTTTATCGCTGACGTCGAATCGCTGCGGCTTCATTGGTGGGAGATCCACGTAAAGGTTCAAGAAGACTTTGGCCTCGCGCTATTTCAGGCTGACGGCGGTTGAATTCATATTGATTCATCGAAGCATGGTGGTATTAAATAGGCGAACGAGATGATTCAAGACGGGGAGGCAAATGCCCGTGAATGTGGCCGAGAAGTACTTTAACATCTTCTGCTTCATGGTACGACACTAGCATTCCAAAACTCTCGACTTTTCTTCGTTCTCGGTGGAGTGGAACTCCACTTCGCGCTTTCGGAGAGGATGCATGATCTCACGATTATGAATTTCTGTGCATTTATTGGTCCATAGCTTCTCTGGTCCTTGAAGACTGTCCGAAAGGCATCTGGCAAGCGGCACCTTTCTAATCCTTGATCGGCAGTAGCCAGCCGTCCTCGGAGAAGACGTCGATGATGCTAAAGAGAAACTTGAAACCTCGGTTGTGGCGTCGAAAGGCGCTAATATCTAGGAGATCGGCAGCGTAAGCAATAATTGGTCTGCCATGCTCGAAGCTTTCGAGGACAGTGGGAAAAGAATGGAATCGAAGGAGGGCAGCATCTTCTTATCGCAGCTTGCATTGCGTGCGACTGCATTCTTATGATTGGTATAACATAGTGGTGGTAGGCGGTCTGATGGGTATCGACCAAGGTCTTTTCGGGTTGGTGAAATTATGTACGGGCTGGTGCATCTCGACGGACAGCCGATTTTTCATCTTATTCATTAGTAAATCTCCGGTAGATACCATGAACTGCGACTTCTTGGCCTCGCATACGGCACAGGTCCTCAAATGCAACCCATTGCTGGTCACTACCTCTCATTCGGCATTTCAGGCCGTGCATTGCCAATTGGTATAGATGTTGAAAACCTCACCTACGATGAACCTACCGCGAGTAGGCATAACCACGTTCTGCTTCCGTATCCATCCGTCTCAGTTCTTATCATCATGAAATCGGACTGAGGCAAAACAACGCTGCTGAATAACCTCCTCCTGATGGACGACTCGACTACGATGACTTTACCAGCCCATATACCAGCTGCTGTGGTGGGTGCTGGGGCAAGGGTTTACGAAAGACTATTTCCGCGACCTTCTCTCGAACAAGGGTAACTAAGCCCGTTCCTTGATCGACTTCGTTAACACCACCCAAACCAAGCGGAAACAAGACCTTTTTCGAGCAGGAAAGCGACGTGCCGGACCCTTGCTACCCCCACCCCTCTCAGAAGCATCTCATAGTTTTCTACGACTCTGATGCTGAGCAAACGGGACTTTGACTGGGAGTCTGAGAATGTTCCCAAGTTTCCATGGCCTCCCCTTCAACGCGAGCACCAGTGGGAGCGGGTGCTTATTTATGGCATGGACTAAAGTTATAGATGCATTAGATAGATCCAAGTTGAATCAAGACCGTCGGCGGCAATCGGTGCAGGTACCCATCCTTATGGGGCAGTGTTAATTAAATGCAAGATGCACTCAAAACTTTCTGCTTAGGGGCGATTGATCCAATGCTTAGGGGCGATCGATCCAACGCTTACGGGGCGACGGCAGCGTCACCTAGGTAAAATAGGTCTAATCTTTGACCTCTCCAAGATATTCAAGCACTACCGACCTAAGTTAGTGGACGATTACAACATATAGAGAAACACGAGGCACTCTATACTTATTTCTGAAGTGAAGCTTTTATAACAATAGATTTGATGGTATTTTACATACACAATTTGTACAGAGCACAAATAAAAGTAACAAAAGTCCTTTAACATTGTTATTCAAAAGTGATTATTGATTTATTAATGGCTCGTGAAAGAATAAAACGAATTACTTTTGAAATCTTTACAATAAGTAATGAAGGGATATGGAGTAAATATACAAGAGACAAAACTTCTACAAATACATGGTAAAAGAAAGCAATAGAGCAACATTTTTTTTTTGTTATTCTTCATGTTGAAGTCACCATGAGGCTTTCAACAATGACCTTTGCTCACATCTCGTAGTAAGTTCAAGACAGCCCCTCGTGCCGGTTAGAGTGCAATTCATTGCTAATTATCGAGCATGAGGTATCTTAAAGACTATAGTATTTAACATCAATATGAAATCTTTGGTGGTCCTATACAATTTTATTTCAAAAGTGGTTATTGCTTTAATAAGAATTAGTGGAAAGTATAAACGAACGACTTTTGAATCTGTACCATATTTGTAATCAAAGGATTATAAAAGTGGTTGATTACAAAAGTGGTTGATAGCAATTTCTCATCAACCACTTTTGAAATCTCCGAACGTTTTTGAAACCCAGGATAATACTGCAATGGGGTATCTTACACAACTTGTACTTAACAACGATTAGATATATAAGATGGCCATGTAGAATTGTATTTCAAAAGTGGTTATTGCTTTAATAATGGTATGTTGAAGATCTAAGCGAACGACTTAAAAATCTACACATTTGTTATCTAAGGATTACAAAAGTGGTTAAGTTTACAAAAGTGATTGGGATTATAAAAGTGGTTAACAGAAATTTCTAATCAACCGTTTTTTTTTAAATTCATGGTAATTTGTATGGGGTATCTTACACAATTTTTATAAAACATCTAAGCTGGCCCTATGCATTTGGATTTCAAAACTGGTTCTTACTTTAATAAGGAGTGATGGAAGATATAAACGAACGACTTTTGAAATCTGTACCAAATTTTTTAACAAGGATTACAAAAAGTGGTCGAGATTACAAAAGTGGTTGATGGCAATTTCTCATCAACTATTTTTGAAATCCAGGATAATATTTTTATGGGGTATCTTACACAATTTGAATTGAAAATCAGTATAAGATATCTCAAGTGGCCCTATAAAATTGGACTTTAAAAAGAGGTTGTGGCTGTAATAAGGGTTGGTGGAAGATATAAACGAACAACTTTTGGAATCTGTACTACATTTGAAATCTGTGGATTACTATAGTGTTTGACAGCAATTACTAAACCTCTTTTGAAATCCAAAACCATTTTTTGAAATCCAGGATAATATTCTTATGGGGTATCTAACACAACTTCCACATAACATTCTAGATGGCCCTATACATTTGGATTTCGAAAGTAGTTCTCAGTTTAATAAGGGTTGTCGGATAATATAAACGAACGACTTTTGAAATTTGTACCACATTTATAATCAAGGGATTACAAGAAGTGGTTGAGATTACAAAAGTGTTTTGTGATTACAAAAGTGGTTGATAGAATTTCTCATCAACCACTTTTGAAATCGCCAACAATTTTTTTAAATCCAGGATAATATTTTTCCAGGGTATCTTACACAACTTGTACTTAACATCAATATAAGATATCTAAGGTGGCCCTATACCATTGCATTTCAAAATTGGTTATTGCTTTAATAAAGGGTAGGTGGAAGAATAAAGCGAACGACTTTTGGAAGATTACAAAAGTTGTCATGATTATGAAAGTGGTTGATAAGTTCTCATCAACCACTTTTGAAATCGCCAACAATTTTTGAAATCCGGGATAGTGTTTTTGCAAGGTTTCTTACACAACTTGTGTTTAACATAAATATAAGATATCTAAGGTGGCCTTACAAAATTGAATTTAAAAAGTGATTATGTGGAAGAATTAAGGGAAAGACTTTTGAAATCCACCACATTTGTAATTCAAGGGATTACAAAAAAGGCTGGGATTAAAACAAAGGTAATCAACAATGGTTACAAAGTTTGCTTCGTTATGGAACATTGTCACAGCAGCCCAATTTTGCCTGGATGCTGACCTACTATAAAAAATGCATGCATATGCATAGTTACATGAACCTACAATTTACAATTACTGAAATATGAACTCGGATGTATCCATTAATGTGAGTCGATCATGCAAAAATGTAGGTTAAAGAGACCTTATTTTGTCTGGATGCTCACCTTCCATGATAAATGTATGCACATGCACATGCAAGATCATCGTACCATGTACAGTATCCGAGATCTGAACTTGGGCGTAACCTTGAATGTAAGTCACTCAAGTCACAAATATAGGTCAAAGTGACCTAATTTTGTCTACCATCAGAGATGCATGCATATGCAGGGTGAGAGGATCCTACCATGTAGTGACTGAGATTTGAACTTGGACATAAACTTGTATGTAAGACACTGAAGTGGAAAATGTAGGTCAAAGTGACCTAACTTTGAAGGGATGGTGACCTGCCATCACAGATGCATGCATATGCAAGGTTAGATGATCCTACCATGTACAGTGATCTGAACTCGGACATAAACTTGAATGTAAGTCATTCAAGCGGAAAATGTGGGTCAAAGTGACCTAATTTTGCCTGGATGCTGACCTTCAATCACAGATGCATGCATGTACAAGGTTAGATGCTTCTACCACGTACAGTGACTGAGATCTGAACTCGTACGTAAGCTTGAATGTAAGTCACTCAAGCGGAAAATGTAGGTCAAAGTGACCAAATTTTGCATGGATGCTAATCTACCATCAGAGATGCATGCATACGCACAATTAGATGATCATATCAAATATAGTTACTGAGATATAATCTGGGATATAAATTTAAATGCAAGCCACTCAAGCGGAAAATATAAGTCAGAAAGGCCTAATTTGGAGGCTGTGAGTCAATCCAAGATGTACCTACATGCAAAGTTTAATGACCTACCCTGCATAGTTACTTAGATATAAACCTAAATGCGGACTCGGAAGAAGACGTGGACGTGGACGTGGACGCGGACGCTGGGGGTACTCCAATAGTCCCCCTCAACTTCGTTGAGGCGAGTTAAAAAGTGGTTGGGATTACAACATTTGTTGATAGCAATTTGTAATTAACCACTTTTGAAATCCCTAGCCACTTTAAAAATCTATGGTATTATTTTTATGGCGTGTCTGACACAATTTGATTTGAAAATTAATATTAGATATCTAAGGTAGTCCTATACAATGGGATTTCAAAAGTGCTAATTACCTTAATAGGGTTGGCGGCAGAATCAATCGAACAATTTTAGCAATCTTCATATTTGGTATCAAGGGATTATGAAAGTTGTGAGAGTCATAAAAGTGGTTATTCCCCGTGGTAGAGATGTATGCTCTTTATTTTTCTTAGATATGGTGTACATGAACATGAGATAATATCTCATGTGTACACTTTGTTCAATTACTATTATCTCAATTTATATAAATACTAAAACCTTAGGATTAACTCCCTCCATCGTAGTTTTGTCCTTTGCTATATTTGATATTAACGATTATTCGGATTTCGTTTAGTTTTATGCATTTCAAACAATTTTGAAATTATGGATTTCCTTTCTTTGGGATCTAGTGCTGCTGATGAGGAATTATTTTCCGAAATGGCCATACAGCTCATTAAAATTATTGCAGTTGGGGTTAACATATGTGTTATGGTCTCATGTTCATTTACTCCATATCCTTTCGTAAAATATTATAGATTACAAAAAGGTTGTTGAAAAAATTGTCAGGAACTTTTGTAATCCCCCATTCAACTTAAAGAGTCTCATAAAAAATGTTAATCTTTACTTAAATTGACATTTGTTCTGGATTTCAAAAATACTAAGCCAAATCTGAAATCATGAGAATACAAAAGTAGTAAGGGGTTACAAAAGTGGTTAGGGATAACAAAACTGGTAAGGGATTACAAAAGTGGTTGATAATAATTCTTATTCAACCACTTTTGTAATCCCTTGTTCATCTCAATGAGTTTCATAAAAAGAAAGTCGATGTTTACTTAAAGTGAAAGTGGTTCTGGATTTCAAAATTACTTCGACACATTTGATTTATAGGTATTACCACAGTCACTAGGGATTACAAAAGTGATTAAAGATTACAAAAAGGGTGAATAAAAAATCTATGTCAACCACTTTTGAAATCTCAGCCACTTTGTAATCCCTCATTCAACTCGAAGAGTTTCATAAAAAGAATGTCGATCTTTACTTTAAGTGATAGTAGTTCTAGATTTCAAAATTACTAAACCACATTTAAACAAAGGGATTACAAAAGTGGCTAACGATAACAAAAGGTATAAGAGATTACAAAAATGGTTGATAAAAAATCTAAGTCGATCATTTTTCAAATCTCAACCACTGTCGTATTCCCTCATCGAACTCCAAGAGTTTTTTACAAAAAAAATGTAGATTTTTCCTTAAAGTGACAGTAGTTCTGGATTTCAAAATTCTTAACCACATCTGAAATCGTGGGAGTACAAAAGAGGTTAAGGGTTACAAAAGTGGTTAGGGATAACAAAAGTGGTTGCTAAAAATTTTTAGTCAACCATTTTTGTAATCCCTCATTCAACTCAAAGAGTTTCATCAAAAAAATGTTGATCTTTACTTAATGTGACATTTTACAGTAAAACCTGTACTTTTGATTCCAAATTATGTTGAAAAATAATCTTAGGAAAGATGAATTACAAAAGTGGTTAGGGATTACAAAAGTGGTTGATAAGACATTTAGTGCAACCACTTTTGTAACCCAAAACCACATTTGTAATCAAGGAATTACAAAAGTGGTTGGGATTACAAAAGTGGTTGTAACAGTGCTTGATGGCTTGACGCGATATGACCCGCCACCACACATCTGAATGTTGGGCCATGACGCGCCACAGCAGATTTTGAGGTTGGCAAGTATGACTGATGATGATTTGCAAGAGTTCAACTTCATTTTCACACAGTATCTCCAATAAAAAGGGTTACTGAGTTAAATTCAAATTCCAGAGGTAAGTCTTTGAAATATAACTTATTAAGATGAATTAGAGGCGGTCATCAAGCCTTAAAAGCATTAAATTTTGTATACAGTCCAGAATATAAATCTTTAATTGTAGCGAAACGTATCGGAAAATCACCGTATATCATATGTTAAAGAAACAAAATACTGTAAAAGTAGTAATTTTCGCTATTTTCGCGGTTGACAAAAAACCACGAACATAAGTTCCCGCAAATATCTCAGAAACAATCAGAAGATACGTATTTTTTCTCTTAAACCCTGAAAATTAATACCTGCGAACATGTCACAATTCAAGAAACCGCGAAAATTAATACGTTTACTGTATTTCTTCTTTTGATGGAGGAATTCTTGTCTTGTAAATGTATCTCGTGGCAGATATGTGTCAAGTTCCACTCCTAATGAAAATTCTTTCCTTGTGTAGAAATTTGTGAAAAATGATCATAGCTTATTTTAATGATATCATATATTAAATTCATAGAAAATATTTTCTTAATTGTCAATCTATTGTAACTCATTTATATGTGTAACTTAAATTAATGGGAGTGTGACTTTAATTCATTAAGTTCCGGACCAAGATAATTTAATCAAGATGTGATTTACAATGGAGTAACTAAAGACAGTTTCTCAGATGTACAATTGGTATTGTTTAAATCAACTATTAGTTTGTAAACCTCTGCTAATGAACAGTACTTCGGCCCTGGCTCGAGGACTAACGTTCGAAAATTACAATATCTAAATTAAAAAATAAAGGGCTACGCCGAGCGCAGTATGTCGAATACTGAAATTTGAACAAGTGTAATTCAAAATGAATGAGGACACAGTAAAGAGCTTGATACAGTAATTAAATGGACAAAATAAAGAGCTTGAATAAGTTGCAATTTTGGCCCCTTTGGCCCCTTTAGCTCAGAAACGGGAAAAGCTATGCCAAATTTGTTGACTTACTACTGAAAGACTATATCAAGAAGAATCCAAAGAAAAAAAAATCTGATCGAAATCCGATGAATAATAAGGATTTCAAATATTTCGAAAAATTACAATTTTGGCCCCTTTGACCCCTTGCAGCTCGAATACGGTAGGAGTTACGCAAAATCGGCTGCTATACTACTGACAGCTTACATCAGAAGGAATCCAAAGAAAACAAATTCTATTGAAATCAGATAAAAAATAAAGATTTCACATATTTTAAAAATTTGCAATTTAGGCCCCTTTGGCCCCTTGTAGCTCGAAGACGGTAAGAGCTACGCAATCTCGGTTGCATACTACTGAAAGCTTATATCAAGAGGAATTCAAAGAAAAACCCATCGAAATCCGATGAAAAATAAAGATTTCACATATTTCGAAAATTTGCAATTTTGGCCCCTTTGACCCCTTGTAGCTCGGAAACGGTAAGAGCTACGCAAAATCCGTTGACATACCACTAAAACCTTATATCAAGAGGAGTTCAAAGAAAAAAAATCCCATCGAACTCAGATGAAAAATAAAGATTTCACATATTTCGAAAATTTGCAATTTTGGCCCCTTTGACCCCTAGTAGCTCGGAAACGGTAAGAGCTACGCAAAATCCGTTGACATACTCCCAAAAGCTTATATCAAGAGGAATTCAAAGAAAAAAATCCAATCGAAATCTGATCAAAAATAAAAATTTCAGGTAATCAGCAAATTTGCAATTTTGGCCCTGTTCGGCCCCTCATAGCTGGGAAAGGAAACAAGTTACCAAAAATATAAAAGTTAAGCCATATATTGACTTTTCATAAGGAACTGCATCAAATCGGACAAAAAATGAAAAAAAATAGATTTTTGAGATTTCCCCCTTTTGGGACCCATTTATGTTATGAACGGTACATGCGATGTGAAATCTGTTGACATACTACTGATTGGAAATTTCCTAAGGAGAACACTGAAAGGAACCCCATCAAAATCCGATATATAATAAAGATTCTACAGTCAAATATGTGAAAACGTCAAATGTTACCCTTTTTGGCCCCTTTTTTTAAAAAAAGGGTGGGGCCCCAATGACCAAAACTATGCCAAGCCTTCTTTTTGTGCCAAGGAACATTGTGTTAAAATTTCATAAGGATTGATAAACTAGAACTTAAGTTATTGCCCAAAAACAAAAGTGTCTACAGACGACGACAACGACGACAGCGACGACAACGACGACGACGACGACAGCACCATACCATTATACGACCGCAAAAATTTTCGCGGTCGTAAAAAATAATAAAACAGAGTATCATCTCCCTTGTGCAAAGCGCTGCTGTTTGCTATTTTGGGTTTTACTCTAGGCCCTTTTGATTTTTTGTTAAGTCACCCGAGACGAATTGTTATTCTACGGTTCGTCTAATTATTTTGTCACTCCAGACAAAGTCCGGGTGACATGTTGTTATTCTACTACTACTACTTCTTCTTCTACTTCTTCCAATAATTTTTGTCCGGTCGATTATTTGGAATGGCTAATTTTAATCAAATGAAACTTGGTATGCAGTTACAAAAACAAAAGGAAAGGATTTTCTTTACGAAAAAATAATCAAAGTGGCTGTCATTTTAGCAGAAATTATCAAAACATTTGAAAGATCAAGCATTAAAATAACATTTAGAATAAGTAAAAGAGTACAAATAACCCTCAGGGCCTAAAACTTGCACCAAAATAAGGCTAAGGACAGAGCTTCACATAATGGAAATACTCCCTATGGTTTTATCAAATTTCCTTTTACATTGTAGTCTACACATGATGAACAACCTACTGCAGATAGTAACACTATCTTTGAATATTTTACGAAAGGATATGGAGTAAATGAACATGAGACCATAACACATATGTTAACTCCAACTGCAATAATTTTAATGAGCTGAATGGCCATTTCAGAAGTCTTAAAAGCACAACATCATCTACACGTGATGAACCTACTACAGATAATAACACTATCTTCGAAGCCTTAAAGCACAACATCATCTACACATGATGAACCTACTACAGAAGGCCGAGAAAACCAATGCCCGATTCAGCTTTTAAGAATCTTAAAAAAAGACCCATGACATTGAGGTCAATGTAAAATGTCAAGTATCAGACTGACATCATCCAAGTAGAATAAACACTGACCATAGGTTTAGGTAAAGTATCTACAATTGTGAAGAATGGACATAAATATAAAAATAAAGAATGTCAATGAACAATGAAATTAAGGTCAAGGTTACTTAACAGGCTGATTTTTCCCAGTAAGATGTAAAAATAAACCTACTATGGAGACCATACATGTAGGTGATACCATAGCTGAGAAATTGACATCATTGTAAAAAATACAAAGTCACTTAACCATGAAATTAAGGTCAGGGCTACTTGACAAATGTTAGATTGGCAGATGAAATAATTAACCTTATATGGAGTACATGGGTGTTACAATTGCTGAAAAATGAACATAAAATTAACAAAATCACTGGACTAAGAAATTAAGGCCAAGGTAACTAGACAGGCGTCAGACTGACATGTACCCGCAAAGAGGTAAGAATAAACCTAAAACAGAAACCATAGGTATTAAAATTAATGAGAAATTTACATGAAAGTAAAAAATAACAAATTCACTGGACCATGAAGTTAAGGTCAATGCTACTTGAAAGGTGTCAGACTGATTTTTACCCGCCAAGATGAAACAATAAACCTTATATGGAGATCGTGGGTGTTGTGAATGCTAAAAATTGGATATAAATGCTAAACTTTGCCGTGAAAACTTGACATATGATAGACTGACATGTACCTTCAAATGGAGAGTCTAGCTGGGTATTACTTTTGCTGATAAAAGGGCATGAATGTAAAAAATTAACAAAGGCACTGAACCATCAAATAAAGGTCAAGGTTACTTGACAAGTGTCAGACAGGAATTTATCCATTAATAAATAACACTAAACCTAATATGAAGAGTCAGGTTCTTTAATTGCTGAGAAAATACTACTAAAAGCTTATATCAAGAGGAGTTCAAAGAAAACAATCCCATCGAAATCAGATGAAAAATAAAGATTTCACATATTTCGAAAATTTGCAATTTTGGCCCCTTTGACCCCTTGTAGCTCGGAAACGGTAAGAGCTACGCAAAATCCGTTGACATACACATAAAAGCTTATATCAAGAGGAGTTCAAAGAAAAAAATCCCATCGAAATCAGATGAAAAATAAAGATTTCACATATTTCGAAAATTTGCAATTCTGGCCCCTTTGACCCCTTTTAGCTCGCAAACGGTAAGAGCTACGCAAAATCCGTTGACATACTACTAAAAGCTTATATCAAGAGGAATTCAAAGAAAAAAGTCCAATCGAAATCTGATCAAAAATAAAAATTTCAGGTAATCAGCAAATTTGCAATTTTGGAGCTGTTCGGCCCCTCATAGCTGGGAAAGGAAACAAGTTACCAAAAAAATAAAAGTTAAGCCATATATTAATTTTTCATAGGGAACTGCATCAAATCGGACAAAAAATGAAAAAAAAATAGATTTTTCAGATTTCCCCCTTTTGGGACCCATTTATGTCATGAACGGTACATGCAATGTGAAATCTGTTGACGTACTACTAATTGGAAATTTCCTAAGGAGAACACTGAAAGAAACCCCATCAAAATCCGATATATAATAAAGATTCTACAGTCAAATATGTGAAAACATCAAATGTTACCCTTTTTGGTCCCTTTTTTTTAAAAACGGGTGGGCCCCAATGACCAAAACTATGCCAAGCCTTCCTTTTGTGCCAAGGAACATTGTGTTAAAATTTCATAAGGATTGTTAACTAGAACTTAAGTTATTGCCCAAAAACAAAAGTGTCTACAGACGACGACAACGACAACGACGACGACGACAGCGACGAGAACGACGACGACGACGACAGCACCATACCATTATACGACCGCAAAATTTTTTGCAGTCGTATAAAAATAATAAAACAGAGTATCATCTCCCTTGTGCAAAGCGCTGCTGTTTGCTATTTTGGGTTTTACTCTAGGCCCTTTTGATTTTTTGTTAAGTCACCCGAGACGAATTGTTATTCTACGGTTCGTCTAATTATTTTGTCACTCCAGACAAAGTCCGGGTGACATGTTGTTATTCTACTACTACTACTTCTTCTTCTACTTCTTCCAATAATTTTTGTCCGATCGATTATTTGGAATGGCTAATTTTAATCAAATGAAACTTGGTATGCAGTTACAAAAACAAAAGGAAAGGATTTTCTTTACGAAAAAATAATCAAAGTGACTGTCATTTTAGCAGATATTATCAAAACATTTGAAAGATCAAGCATTAAAATAACATTTAGAATAAGTAAAAGAGTACAAATAACCC
>MJUU01012560.1:131685-152052 GCA_002080025.1 Modiolus philippinarum | reverse complement strand
TTTGATTAAAATCCAAGTTGCTGAACTTTCAGAAATAGGCTACTTTGGTGGAAGGTTTAACATTGAAAATTAATGAAAATTATAAGTACATTTCAGATATTCAGGGTCAATCCATGTGTAAGATATACTGTCCATGTAAAAGAAAACCCGGTTTGCTGTCACATTGACAGCTTTCCTCTTGTTTTACTTTGTTTTGCAGTTCACAGGGACTTGCTGCTGACCCAAGAAAATAAAACATGGATCTCGGAAGAAAATATGTAGGTTTGTGCCGTTGATTTAATTGAGAAAGATGGAAAAGAAAGCCTGTAGGTATCAGGCATAGGTTTTCTCTTCTGTTTTTCCCTCCGAGATTCATGCTTGAAATTATATATTGTTTCAAAGAAGGGAGCAAGTTCCTGTGCTGCAGAATCTTTCACACAATTTGATAAAAAATAAAATAAAAGAAAATGTCTGATATTATATATTAAGAAATCTTTGACAAAAATTTTCAATATATGGGTATAATGAAAAAAAATCAGACCTTACGGCAAACAGGAAGTAGATGATTGGGGGACTTAAAAAGGGGAGGGCACGTAACAACTCTTCATACAAAAGCTTCAGACAAAACATCACATCATTATTACACATACAAGCTGAGAAATCCTTGACAAGAATTTTCAATATATGGGTATAATGCAAAAAATCAGAGTTATCGGCGAAAAGGAAGTGGATGAGCGAGGTACTTGAAAAGTGAATACACGGTACAACTCATCATACCAAAGCTTCAGATCAAATATAAAATCATTACTGCATACACGAGCTGAAAAATCCTCGACGAAAATTTTCAATATATGCATATAAGGGGAAAAATCACAAGTTATCGGCAATCAGGAAGTAGATGAGTGACGGACTTCAAAAGGGGAGACATGGTTCAACTCATCATACCAAAGATTTGTAGCAAATATTAAATTTTTACTGCATACACAAGCTGCGAAATCACTGAAAAAATTCGGACGTACGTACTTACGACCGGACAGACGGACAGAGTAACTCTCTCACTCTCAAACAGCTTAATACTAAGGATATTTTTCGATCGTGTCTACGGAATCATTGTTAAAAATGTCAAAAACTGTTTTTCGATCGTTTCTACGGAATTATTGTTAAAAATATCAAAAACTATTTTTCGATCGTTTCTACGGAATTATTGTTAAAAATGTCAAAAACTGAAAATAAATCCAGAAACAACTGGGACGTAACTTGCATTCTTCACGTAATAGAGGATATTGACAGGATATTATGCATGATTCCGTTAAATTGGCTTTTGGATCAAATGACCTGAATATTTTGCAGGTATAGTGGCCTCTAACCGATACTGCTAATGTCTACTGAAATTCATGATGACTCTTTACCAAACCCTTCGGGAAGTTTTGAGTTTGATTTTTATTCCATAATGCGAAAGTATTTCATCAGCAGACTAGGCACCTCCAGCTAGCCTGCAGTTTTATAGCGATTAGCAATTCCTGACCCATCTTTTTCAATTACGTTTCGTCTCATTCTTTTCTTCTTCAAGATAGTGGGTCTTAGAGTTAAAAGTTCATCTTTATTTGGTGTTTATTCGTATGTCTATTCTACTATAGGGAAAAGTGATAGAGAAAGGGAAGGAGGTTTCGGTATCCATAAATTGGTTAAACCCTACCGCTTTTTCTAGCGCCGGTACTAAGTAAGGCTATCAATAGTTCCTATCGTTGTTTACACTTGTCTTTTGTGGATAGTGACCTGTGCATCTTGTAATTTTCGGTAGGTGTTTACCTTTACACTTTCTTTCTTAACATTTTAATTTCAATTAATCAAAAGCCCAATCGAGCAGATAAAACCAATATGAAGTCATATGATATCCTTCCCGTGAATCCATTGTTAAACATCCGGGTAATAACGATGGTAACTGCTCTGTGATCTTTGTTGGTACAAGATATGTACCATTCCAAGCAATATGGCAAGTAGGAGGTGACGCATCTACTATTACTGACGAATGGAATACCAGATCTACAAACTATAAAATAATAATTGAACCTGAAAAGCCAAATAGATCGTATGCACAAAAAGAGAGTAATTAAGCAGTTATCTTTGTTGCAAATAAACAACGAATGATGTCAAATATTGTAAGCTCCACACTATGTTACCGACATTTACCGACGATACTTTTACTGCTGTTTTGAAATTCTATCGTCAAATTTCATAGAGAAGCACTGACGTAAATTACAGTTCGGACTACGAAGATATAGGCATAAGTTTATTAACAGAACAAACAAGAAATGTGTTGAAAGTACAAGTATTATATCCATACCATCAAATTTTTCCCGTCGTTAGATTGCTGAATACTAAATTCAAGTGGTCCATTATCACAAGTTCCGACCATAATAGACTGAGACTTCTTTCCGGGAGTGATGGGCGGTGTCTTCACTGTTTTGATGCAACCACTGCAATAAGAACTTGGTAATATAGAAAAGGTGACAAATAAAAAAGATAATTAATATTCAACATATTTTAAACAAAGAAAGGAAAGAAAATCAAGTTAAAGCGAAAATGTCTGCTTTTCAAAAATACGGAAATGAAGTTAGTCTACTAATAAGTTTTGAAAGCTTTTACTTTTTGAGAAATAAGCTTTGGCTAAAAAGAAGCCCTAAACAGATGAAAACTCATTTTCAGGTTTATTTTAACAAAATTTACCAAGTGTTTCAGGCTAAAACGTAATTAATTTTTTTTTAATTATCACTACAAGATCAAACAATAACATGTTGCGATGTTCCACCAGTTTATTGAGTCTACATTTCAAAGCACGTTTGCTATTTCACAAATGAAAACAAGTTTTTTTTTCTTTTCAAAAAAGCTATTTGGATTCAACACTGAATAATTTATTTATTTAATGTACCATGCTTACCATTAATGAACACGAGATGACGCACTGTGTTTTTCTGTGAAGATCACACTGTTTAGTTCTGCTTATTTCCGCTGATGCTTCTGTGATTTTTTTTGTGTAATGTTTATCGAACATTTGATATTCGACTTTTTATGTATTTAAAGTAGACGTGAATCTGTCTATTATAGTCAAATATCAGAATCAAGTCAACATATAAACCACTTACTTTTCATCCCATGTGTCGTTGACTGTGATGAGAAAAGTAATACTGTGAACTTTCTCGATAAGCTCTTTCACATTTTGGTAATCGTTGCTTTCGTGCAAAGCCGGGCCAGCAATACACGAGACAAGCAATCCAAAGAAAAAGAAACAACTGGTATAAGTATTTGACATCCTCGTTATTGTGTTGACCTGAAATTGCCTTGACACATACACTGATAAGATATATATATAAGACATAACCCAAGACCAGATATGTATATGCCAGAGGACTGATGATGCCAAAATTTCACATGAAATTGTCTGCATTACAAGACTAGGTAGAACTACATTACAATCATTACCAAACATTTGGTATGCTATATACGGAGTACGTGATACAGATTATATTTCCATCTACGCAATCTGACCCAGTGTCAACTAGACCAAAATTAACAGATTGCTTGAGACAATGAATATAGTTATACATTTAATCACATCACTTGCAAAAGTCAATTGCAAAATTTGACACCTCTAATACACCTATACACTATCTATCCAAATTGGCTAGTTTGTCGTAACAGTACAATGTTAAGCATTTTTAACATTTTATTACGGGACGACCATTTGATTTTCGGGGGTGGGTGGGGCTTGAGCGATTTTGTAAATGAATAATTTAATCCTGGTTCCAGTGAAAATATATATTCTAATAAATATTCTTACTCTTATCCTACTTGTCATGAAAATAAATAATTTAATTTTGATTTGAAGAATATTTTTTTGGGTGCAAATTAATGTAAATGGATAAATTGATAATTTGTTCGAGATGTTCATGAAAATAAATAATATTTATAGGCAAAATCGCCCATGCCCTCCCCCTCCCGAAAATCAAATGGTCGTCCTCTTATACCTTGCACAGATAGTCAATTTATGTAGCAAGCTTTCTTATTTGAACGCAATATTCAAGTCATAGAAAACACTCGTACATGTTAGCAGACGGCGATGACAAACTATACGGTTGATACCAGCTATACAACTATTTGCTGTAATCTGTTCGTGCATGTGGGTGATATTTGTCATGACCATTTAGCATTTCCGTGTACTGACGGTGTTGTTTCAGTTTATGCAACTTATTCTTGCTGGATATAAAAAAGGATCGCATCATATTCTAATTTGTTGACTTCTACAGGATTCTTGAATTAAAATATTATCCAAATTGCATGTACCATTCTTTTGCGATACCTTTAAATTATACAGCTCTAACCACTGCCTTTTTTTACTTTAGGTGGAAGAGGTATTACAAGTTCCTGAGACGAATTTGACTACTTTTGGATTATGCCTTTAAATGTTAATTGATTCTTATGCTGTTGATGAGAGGTTACTCCATGAAACACGTGTACAGCATAAGGAAATGTACTGTTTTTTATGCAACTTGGGTATTTTTTTATTTTGAACCATTGGGTCGATGCCACTGCTGGTGGACCAAACGTCCCCGAGGGTATTCACAAGCCCAATAGTCAGACTTGTTTGACATGAAAATTTTACCATGCGTTTTATAGAAATCTACTGTTATTATCAAAATTCTAACTGAGGCTTCTTTCTGTGTATGGCACTCGGTAGATGTCTTTGGTACTGGTTTTTCCCTCCTATTTCGACTTTTTTTGGTAATGAGTACTTCTTTTTGACTACTTTTCGATTATGGCTTTCCATATTATTTGATTTTAATGCTGCTGATGAGAGGTTACTCCTTGAAGCACGTGTACAACATAACAAAATTTACTGTTTTTTTATGCAACTTGGGTATTTTTGTATATTTAAAACATTTATGTCTTCAATGTATAACTGAATGTAATCCAACAAATAGAGGATTGAAAATTCAAATAATTATTACACAAGCAAGGAAAACTTTAAACAAGAGCTATCGCCGAATGGCAGCCAGTTATACCCCCGCTCATTGAACCCTGAATCAATATTGTAATGCTAAGTTAAGTATGTGGGGACATAAAACAGGCAAGGACACAGAACAAGTGTGGACACAATACAAGCATTGGCATAGTTGCAGTGAAATTAAATTACCGTCAAACAGGAAGTAGATGAGTAATAGACTTGAAAAGGGGAGACACTTTACCAATTGCAGTGATAAATTAAATTACCGTCAAACAGGAAGTAGATGAGTAATAGACTTGAAAAGGGGAGACACTTTACAACTCATCATTCTAAAGCTTCAGACCAAATATCAAATCATTACTACATACACAAGCTGAGAAATCCTTGATGAAAAATTTCAATATATGGCTATAATGAAAAAAAAATCAAAGTTATCGTCAAACAGGAAGTAGATGAGTTACAGACTTGAAAAGGAGAGACACAGTACAACTCATCATACTTAAGCTTTAGACCAAATATCGAATCATTACTACATACACATGCTGAGAAATCCTTGACGACAAATTTCAATATATGGCTATAATGGGAAAAAAATCAAAGTTATCGTCAAACAGGGAGTAGATGAGTTACAGACTCAAAAAGGGGGACACGATAAAACTCATCATACAAAAGCTTCAGACCAAACATCAAACCATTACTACATACACAAGCTGAGAAATCCTTGACGAAAAAATTTTAATATATGGCTATAATGGGGAAAAAAATCAAAGTTATCGTCAAACAGGAAGTAGATGAGTTACGGACTCAAAAAGGGAGACACGATACAACTCATCATACTAAAGCTTCAGTCCAAATATCAAATCATTACTACATACACAAGCTGAGAAATTCTTGACGAAAAATTTCAATATATATTGCTATAATTGGAAAAAAAGTCAAAGTTATCGTCAAACAGGAAATTAGGTTCTGCATGCAGGGCTTTTATACATCAGGGCATTTCACATCCAAACTTCTATGGAAATATCATTTACAAAGCGCATAAACTTATTAATCCGTTGAACAAACTTATTCATAAAAGATATAAATACAGCATTGTTGTTAAATCTTTACTTCTGGTTTTTGTTGGCAAAAATATTGATCATCTCCTAAATGCTTTACGCCATAACTATATTTAACATTTTTTCATATTGGCAGTATTTGGCATTGCACAATATCATGTTCTTCTTTCATAATTGATGATGTTGTTATACCAAATCTATTAAGAAGTATTTCAATTGAAATTTCATATGTAAGAAGGCTTGATATCATAGTCAACGGAAATTATGTCCTTAGCTAGCTGCCAGTAACTGCGAGCATTTGTCCGGACAGTACCTGTATGTATTGTCTTCATGTTTTATGTACTTCATTGTAAGGGTACTCGTCTTGATAAGTTGGACTTTTTTCTAGTTTGATTTCTACTGTGAGTCTTTTTATGTATTTATTTTTAGCCATTCACCACACATAGGGGGAGGGTTTGGATCCAAGAAAACGAGTTTAACCCCACCGCAATTTTTGCGCCTGTTCCAAGTCAGGAATATGTTGGTCATTGGCTTGTCTCTGTCTTCTTATAAAATTTTAGTTTCTTGATATTTGGGTTATTGGATGTGGTTTGTTTCCATTGATTTATTCACTTTTTTACCTTTTCGGGCTTACTATATGGTGTGAGGTTCCTCACTGTGTTGAAGACCATATGGTGACCCCTAGATGTTTTGTTTTTGGTCGTTTTAACCTGGATATGGGATGTTGTCTCCTTGACATTTACCCCATTTCCTTTCTTTTTCATAGGAAGTCGATGAGTTACAGACTTGAAACGGGGAGACACAATACAACTCATCATACTAAAGCTTCAGACCAATTATCAAATCATTACTATATACACAAACTGAGAAACCCTTGACGAAAGATGTTCCGGACAGACGGATGGACAGAGGGACGGACAGACAGACGGACAAGGGTAAAACAGTATACCCCCCTCTCCTACGGAGCAGGGGTATAAATATGAAGTCCTTGTAAGTTGGAAGGATGTTAGACCAAATATTCTTATTTAAATATATGCATACCCAGGCCAGGAATAATGTTAACAATAATCAGAATTGCACCCTTAGCAACTGGTTAATCAAGTTGGTATGATTTTAGCACTTCCATTGTTGAATGTGCTTCTGCAAGACTTAAATGGTGGCGCTTTCACGATCCCGCCATTCCTTTCTGATGATGTATTTTTCTTTCACATATTGTAGAAACTGGTCAAGACTCCTGTTTTCATGGTTTTTGTTTCTGTATAGTTATGTGTCTCTTCAAATTTCACTTATTTGTTGTGGTAAGTGTTGAAGAACGTGGTTAATGTGGTTAAATATTAATTCCTCGTGTACTTACTATTAAGTTGTAGCCATTATTTTCAAGAACAAATTAAGATAACCTACTAATTTTGAGCTTCCTGCCATAAAAATAAGTGGCAGTCGGTGTGTTTATTTGTGACAGGAGATAAAAATAGTAATTCATCATATCTGGATAAAATATTCATCATTTTTATCAGATGAAAACCAAAACTTTAAATTCAGAAAATAATTATGAGGATGTAAAAATGATGCTCTTTATATTGTAAAAAAAAACAATATTTACTCAATATACAGGATTATACAATATATATTATTGAAATTATACAACCCCATTATTCAATACTTCCTTATATTATCAATTTAATTTATTTTTATATTTAATTTATATATATTTAATTATTTATACTGAATGATCAAACAAAGCAGTAATTCACGAATGTGCAAATCACACTGGGGAACTACAGAGTCTTTTTTTATCCCAAAATGAATATTTAAGGTAATAATAATCGAGGAATAGTAATAATTTTTTCCCATACATGGTGACTTCATGGTGAAGAAAATAAAAAAAGCGTTGTTCGATTGCTTGATTTTGCCATGTACTTGTGGAGACTTTGTCTCATGTGCATTACTTCACATTCTTTCATTGTTTATATCAAAAAATGAATTTGAATTATACACAATATAACCTTAATCAGTGTCAAAATACAATTAAAATGTCTAAAATAGAGAACAATCTTAAGCCACGAGCTAGTGTCATCTGTGAAGCAACCGTAGTACTAAATAATAACATTCTTTAAAGTGGTACTTGTCTCGAGTAAAAAAATTAATAACTGTACAAACAATTATCAACAAGAATAGAATATGACATAATAGAACCAAAGTACTGATCAAAAGATTAAAAGACTTCCTATGTAGTTTCTGACTTGGATTATGATAATAAATAAGACTTGTACCTGTGAATAAAGCCATTATCAAACAGAATCGGGACCTGGGTGGCAAAGTGGTTAAGATAGTTCTACTACCTTTACAACCACTGTAGTCAATCACCACTGCGGTGTGAGCTCGCGCCCCACTTTGCACATTCAAAAAAGAGTGCACTCGACTTACAATAATAAGTGATAAGGTATGTCAGTTACCTGCCCAGGCACTCAGGCTTCCTCCACCACTAAAACTGACCGTCATGAGATATCTGAAATACTGCTGAAAGTGACGTTAAACCCCATATCAATCAATCAAACAGAATCAGTAATTCTATATTATACTTTTTTTCTTTTTTGCCACATTGGAATTGAAGTTTTTATGACCTTCCACATGAATTGGATAAGTATTATTTGTTATTTTCCTCTGTCCCCTGAAAGTACTAACCTGTTATTAAAACTGCATACCGTCTTCAAACGTTCTATGTACATTATTCAACACAAAACTCGGACAGAGTCTATTTTAGATTCATAGGTGATTGTGTCTCTGGCTTTTCCCCTTGATACTTAGGAATTTGTAAAAATTGTGACAGGGATCATGTAATTCACCATCACTATTTTTATGCTCCCCATAAGGTAACAGGAGCATTAAGATTTTTCCCTTGTTATGTTATTGTATATTTCTCGTTTTTGCATTAGATCATAAGGGTTGGTTGAATGAATGCTTGTTGTAAAAGTTGGTCTTATTTTTATTTATTTACAAGTTAATAATAGCTCATGTATTTTAGGACAAACAATACAGTATCAAAGAAGAAAACAAAATGCATTGTGCTATAATGGACCCGATTTTAAACGTACAACACCAAAATCTATCTGTCTCTGAACTGCTTGTGATTATGAATGGTATGTTGACTATTGGTTTATCTCATTAGAACAGAGAAAGGGTGAAAGGGAAAGATGTTTTCACTTCATATACTGTACAGCTCACATGGAAAGAGCAAACTACTGTAGCTAAGATAAAATGTCTTGTTGTAAGTGGCAAGTTAGTGAGAATCGCGTTTCAAAGTAACGACTGTGGTAAGTATTGCAAAATTTTGTCCAAATAAGCATTATTAATGAAATCCTACAACCTTGAACAAAAAGTTGTACATCATGAAATCTTAGTTAAAACATTGCGACATATATGAAAAATCCTGCACAGCTCACGAAGATAATTTTAAGAAATAAAAAAATTGGAAAATTTAATAGTAAAAACACACATAAAAATGGAATGTTTTATTAGGAAAATTATATTTAAATAAATCAATTAAAAGAAAATTAAAACTTCTTCAGTTTACATACAATAAAAAAAATATACAAATAAACAAGATAAATAGGTACAAAGTGGATGATCAATACACATAAAAAACTGCATTATATTCAGAAAACAGGATACCATGTCGATGTCTAAAGCTGAAACAATTGTGGAAAGTACACATATCTAAGAGAGACAGTTCACTACTAAAACACCTATTGTGGTTTCAGATATTCCACTGGGCAAAATCCCGGACCATTTAGTGGTTCAGCAGCAAAACCTCGACTGTAAAAAAAATTAAATAGTTAATATTCTATATATTGCATAAAATTTACCTACACTAGACAACAAGGTCCTTTTCGTATTGTGAGTTAGGAAACGTTCTGTTATCCTGATTTGACAGCATTCTTCATATCTGAGATGTTGATATTTAAGTCTCAGAAACAAAGTTTGTGGAGACTTATTGTTTATACTTCGTTTCTTATTACTATCTAACGATTTTCAGCGAAAATTTATAAGTAAATTTGAGTGATCTGAATTAATTCATTGAAACATTCACCAATATAACAACAGTATTGTTTATTTGCTTATTTGTTGAATAAAGAAGAGTTTAAATCGAAAACAGGATATTGTTTGTTCTTTCAAATCATCCTGGTTCTTGATTTTGGCTGTAATTACTGTTAATTTCACAAATGTGGCTAGTAATCCTATTGCTGTCCAACTTGATCAATAGGTTGGTGTCTTTGCCTAAAATGTCTACAAAGACATTTAAATATTCCTCACTAGGTCATTGATTTTTTTATAGGTTAGGCATTTACATCACTTTTGGTAAAGCATGGTGTTCAGCCAACCTGAACAAAAACTAGAAGTACTGTGGTCGGCTGGGACACAAATGAATACCCCCGCTTCCAAAGTGTAATACAATTCTTTAAACAGTTGTCAAGACCAAAATTGAAATCGCCCCCACTCATACAAGCCAAGAAAACAGAAAGTGGAAATACAGCATTACCTTAATTATAATTAAACATCAAAGAATGGGCAAAACAGGAGGTGCATGCACAACAAACCTGTAAATGGCTTACACATTACAACTCATTATTATGAAGCTTTAGTCCAAATTTGAAATCATTCCCATTTATAGAAGCCAAATCAACTGCGACGAAAAATTCTCATCCATAAAAAGTTACAGTAAAACTTCAACATATCGGCAAACAGGAAGTGGTAATATGGCAGACCTCAAAGTAGCTTACACATTTTAACTCATTATTATAAAGCTCCAGAACAAATTTGAAATCATTCCCACCCATGCAATTCAAGGAAACTGCGACGAACATTTCTCATCCATAGTGTATTATAGTAAAACTTCAACTTATCGTCAAACAGGAAGTAGTGACACAACAGACCTGAAAATAGCTTACACGTTACAACTCATCATAATCCAGCTTCTGAATAATATGAAACCATTTCAACATCTACAAGCTGAGAAAACTGACGAAAATTTCTCATCCATGGTGTGTTATAGCAAAACTTCAACATATCGGCAAACAGGAAGTAGCAACACGGCAGACCCGAAAATAGTTTACACTTTACAAACTATCATAATCTAGCTTCTGATTTAATATGAAATCATTCCAACATATACAAGCTGAGAAAACTGACCAAAAATGCGTTACAGATGGACAGACGAATGGACGGACAGACGAACGGAGGGACGGACACCGCCATCACTATATACCCGCCGCTTTTTCAAAGCGGGGGTATAAAAACTCACTTTAAGAAATTACTCTAAAGTACATCTCAACTATTGCCTAGGTTTGAAATAAAATAAACATTGTCATTATCAAGGATAAAGGGGAGGGACAAAATCTAATTATAGTAGCAGTGGTTTAAACAGAACATCTGGTAAATTTATGAAAAATGCATGTTTATCCTAATTTGCTTTTCCAATATAAAAACATAGGTAATCAAGGATTACAAAGTTCCCCTCGTTATGGCATGTTGTCGCAGCAACCAAATTTTGCCTGATGATGACATACTATTAAAATTGCATGCATTTGCAAAGTTATCTGAACCAACAATGTACAGTTACTTAGCAATGAACTCAGATGTATACATTAATGTAAGTCATACATGCGTAAAATGTAGGTTTAAGTGACCTAATTTTGTCTGAATGCTGAGCTACCATCACAGATGCATGCACATGCACACATGCAAGATGATCCTAACATGTACAGTACCTGGGATCTGATCCCTGACAAGAACTTGACCAAATTTTCCCTGGATGCTGACCTACCATCAGAGATGCATGCATGTGCAAAGTTAGATGATCCTACCATGTACAGTGACCGAGATATCAACTCGGATGTAAACTCAAATGTAAGTCAGTCAAGCGGAAAATGTAGGTCAAAGTGACTTAATTTTGCCTAAATGCTGACCTACCGTAAGAGATGCATGTATGTGCAAGGTAAGATGATACTACCATGTACAGTGACTGAGATATCAACTTGGTTGTAAACTCAAATGTAAGTCAGTCAAGCGGAAAATGTAGGTCAAAGTGATCAAATTTTGCCTGGATGCTGAATTACCATCAGAGATGCATGCATGTGCAAGGTTAGATGATCCTACCATGTACAGTGACTCAGATCTGAACTCGGACCTGCACTTAAATGTTAGTCAGTCAAGCGGAAAATGTAGGTCAAAAAAGTGACCTAATTTTGCCAGGATGCTGACCTACCATCAGAGATGCATGCATGTGCAAGTTAGATGATCCTACCATTTACAGTGACTGAGATCTGAACTCGGACATAAACTTGAATGTAAGTCAGTCAAGCGGAAAATGTAGGTCAAAGTGACCTTATTTTGCCTGGATGCTGACCTACCATCAGAGATGCATGCACATGCACAGTTAGATGATCATACTATGTATAGTTACTGAGATATGAACTTGGATGTAAATTTAAATGCAAGCCACTCAAGCGGAAAATATAGGTCAGAGAGACCTTATTTTCACGGAGGCTGTGAGATAGCCCAAGATGCACCTGCATGCAAAGTTTGTTGACCCTACCCTGCATAGCTACCAAGATATATACCCAAATGCGGACGAAGACGTGGACGTGGACGCGGACGCTCGGGGTACTTTAATAGTCCCCCTCAACTTCGTTGAGGCGAACTAAAAATTGGGTGAATTAGACTTGTTTTGTGTTGAAATTGACATCAGGTAGTTTGGGTGAACTTGACTTGTTTCTTCTTGAAATTGACACCAGGTAAATTTACCTGTATCCAAGACAAATACAATGAATGTTTATGTGAACTTTCTTCCTGGAAGGTCAAGCTTCTATTGAGGAACCAGTAATAGGAAAATTGTCGAAAATCAAATTCTTTTTATCATTTGCATTTTCTATTAACACTCAGTTTTTTTTTATTTTCTGTTGCCAAAATAGGTGATGTGCATTTATATTATATTTATATTATAAAATGCCCGACCTTTAAATATAAACAATGACCTATTGCGGAATATTTAAATGTCTTTTGTAAACATTTTAGGCACCAACTTATTGATCAATTATCTCCCTCATGCAAAGCTCTGTCCTTAGCTGATTTTGGCTTCACATTTAGATCATTTTGGCTATTTGTTCTCTATCAGTTTTTAAACATCTTTGAGTTTATGGTCTTCCAAACGTTTAGATTTTATCTGCACCGAAGAGACAAAAGTTGTCGAAATGTGCATATGCATAATTTAAATTCACAGTAACTTCGGAATTTAATCATTCTGACAGCAACAGGATTACTAACCACATTTGTGAAATTAACAATGAGAGATGCATTTTCCAAAATACTAAAGACACTACATTTTTTTTACGTAATTTTTTTGTATTTCATACCAGGGTTTAGTAATAGCGCCATTACATCTAAGATATTCATAGCTTACCCTTTTAAGTTATGTTTTAAATACATTTAACATTCAAAAGGGCAGAATAATATGTGCACGGCAACACGGCAATTTTGACAGTTCTGTAAATTCACAGAAATATATGTCTTACCATAAGATTTTCATTTATCTAACCATTTAATTTTCAGTTATAACATTTATGAAAGTAAATACATGGCAGGAAAGGTTGCATAAACATGGTCATATTATGATCAATCAAGGTACCACTTTCAGAGACAAACACCACTTGAATATTTTTACTAGGTACTATTTACCTGACCATCCTACATCTGTGTTCTTCTATTCTTGGTGCTGCAGCAGAAGAAGAGGTTAGAGACTTAGCACTCCACAGGCGTTCTCCCACAGCAGAAGCACGTGGCCTGAATTAAAATAATAAATACTTCAACTATAGCAGGCAATGAACATCACAAAGACTTGCTAATTTCAAGAACCTAACTTAATAAAAACGCTAAAAGCATTTGCCAGATATCAAGCAATTTTGACATTCATTAATTTTTTGTTTTTTGAAGTATAATATGGTTCTTTGGTCATTACTGAATTCTATGCTTTGACACCTATCGTGCAAACTGTGCAGAATGTATTTTGACGTCAAATATATTTTTATTGTCTAAATATGGAAATAAAAGCAGCTTTAGTGTTGAAAGAAAACGACAATGGCCATATTAATTCATTGGTAGGAGTAAAATGTAGCTTCACCCCTTGTCCGTTTGGCAAACCCCTTACAGCAAAGAACTTAGAGGGGACTAAGCATGATTAGTTGAATCACTACTGAAAACTAACATCTGCAAGAGTCGAAGATTCAAAACAGTCAAAATTGCATTTAAATCTGAAGAAGATAAAATTTTTGGTCCAAGTTGACTCAGGAACAATCAAAGCTGTTTGCAAAATCGGCATTAAATACTGATAACTCGAACTATGCACAACCAAGTCAAATATATATAAATTTCTATATTTGCATCTCACCTTATCATACATATATTATCATTCAAAAATATATACGCCGGGTCCGATCCAATGTGTATTTCTCGTAAGCTATTGTCTACATGTAAATGCAAAAAGTTCCATCGGATTTCAGATACTTTACCCAAATCAATACACTATGAATTAAGTAAAATTTTATAACCATCCATACACCGTAACCAAGTTATTCACTAAAACCAGTTGTCTTCAGACACCACCGAAGACGAATTAGAAATGATGCCGATTATTAAGTCTTTTTACCAAGCATTATGTTCATTTTTATCAGAAGTACATTAGAAATCAAACAAAATTGTTTGAAAAAAAATACGTTGTATACAAAACATTTGAAAAAATGCCTTCAATGTTTTGGTAGCTTTTCTAACCTAAAACACCGTTTGCGTAATATTCTCGTTTTGTCAATGAAATATATATGGAGACGTAAAAGTCATGCTTTGCTTATAATACTAACGAATGCACAACACCACGATGTGACCACAGTTATTTGAATAAAACGTACAAACACCAAATTTCAAACAATAGTAAAGTTCATTTCCATTCGCCATTCCTCCTCCTCAATGTTTTATGCATTCCTCTATGTCCCGTTATAAAACACAGAAAAATAGAAAGGGATCAACTTAATATATACTTATCTGTTTAATACAGGCATTTCTGTTAAAACAATTTTGCCATAAAATTACTAAGAACTTGAAATAGGACTAGATTTGCAATTGCAAGCAATAGCCGATGTCACCCCAGACTCCCCATTCGATGATTCCACCTTATTCGCAGCGTCAAAATCTACCTAGAAATCAATTTTTGTTGAAATCCGACAATGTTGAAATTTTGACGTATTTCGACGGCCATGTTCAGAATTATGAACGCATTGTGAATAACTTCAGATGGTGTTCCAACTTTGTGCAAAGTTTGAAATCAATTGGTCCAGCCATTTAAAAATAATCGCTCGAACAAGAATTATTGAAAGAAGAAAAAATAAAAAGAAGAATTATCAGAAGAAACGTAGAATAACAACATGTCACCCTGACTTCGTCTGGGGTGACATAAAAATCATGTTTAGAGCCTTAAATCAATAACTTACCAGAATCTTGAGATAAGGTTAGTATTATCAACAAATTCTCCCCACATACAAGTTTCTCCTCCGATCACTAACTTCATTTGTTCTTCAGTTCCTACAACAAAATGACCAGTCGTGTAAGTATAATACTTTACAATAAATTACTTTGAAATACAGTTAAATATTTACATAACATTTTTAAGTGTACTTGTAAATTCATTTTTTTCTACATTATAAGTTATGTTAAACTTAAATACAAAAAAAAAGATTTTTTTGCAAAGATATTTATATATATATACATAAAGTTTTTTTAATTATTTGAACTGTCAATAAGTGATCGCTATTTCTCCTCAACGGAATTGAAAGTTTGAATATAATTTATCATTCTTACCGTTAAAATTATGAGGATCACATAGGTAATATTTCATCCAGTCATCACCGTATGATATATAATTAAGATACCAACAAGATGAAAGGAGTGTTTTATATCCTAGTTTAGTGATCTTTGCTAATTCATCTATGTATCCACCTTTCCATACTTCTACTACAGTATCAGGCTGTACCTATACAATGTAAAAAAAATTGACATGCCGTATGAAGTAATGAAAACAAAATCTCCTTCAAAGCACAGCTTATTAAAACGTATTGGCAAATCTTAAATGTCTGATATTCATTCTTAAATATTGCACGTTCAGTGAAAATGGAATTATGAAAAAAGCTACAGTTGTTATGCAGAAAATATTGGGAAACCTCGTATGTGGTTTCTGATGAAAACTTGACAGAAATCACATGATGAAATGATATTCTCCCTCCATACTTTTGTCATTACTGGGGCAATGGAAGTGGCAAAACCGAAACTGACTTTATTCTTCTAATGAATGCTGTGTATTAAGAAGCTCACCTATTTGTTCCTAAAAATGACACATTTTAATGACTGAAAAGACGCCATCATGAGCGTGCGACAAAACTAAAGGTGTTTGACATGCTACAAAACTCGAGAAGTTAAAAACGTAAAGAAACGACTATAATTTTAACACCAAAATTGTATTCACATGTCGCTCACCTTAATAAACCTTCATAACATTTTCAAAGTGTGTCCACAATACAGAAACTTAGGTTAGACTGTTATTTTTTTTTTCATTTGAAAATCAATTGAAAAGACGATAATCTTGTTGTATGAACTCGTAAGGTGAATTATTAGACCTTGGAACAATTCAGGGAGTTGCCATCTTTGAATGAAATAAATAACAAAGTACCGAAGTTACTGTGAATTTAGTTTCTTCATATGCGCATTTCCACAATTAATGTCTCTTCAGTTCAGATCAAATTAAAGAAATTGGAAATCGATTAACTAAAATATAAGTAAATGCTGATAGAGAACAAATTACCAAAAGGATCGGAAAAGGAAAGCCAAAATCAGGTAAGTACAGAACTATGCCAAAGGGAGAAACTCATTAGGTTTAACAAAATTTTCTTTGATTTAGGTGTTGCATGTAATGGGAATTTCATAAAGATGATCTGAATTAGCAGGGCTTAATGAAAGGTTGATAATAAACAAGAAAAAAATAAAGGTTCAAATTTGAGATGAAAACAAGTAACCATAAGGCGGAAAATTATTCCATTTTCTAGGTTTTTGATAGGCTTTGCATAGAAAATTGTAAATCTTGACAGTAATATCAATTTCATGAAATTTTGTCCGACATTCCGTAAGTGTACATGCTTTTAGAATATGACATAATGAGTGGGTGTTCATGGGCAAAATAGTTTACATATAATGATATGGAAAAGGCAGAGGAGTCCGCATATCTGACCAAATATCAACTACCTTAACATTAATAAAGATGGGAGATTTCTCCTTAAATAATAAATCTGTTGGCTTCTTATTTAATTTGTCTATCATATCGTATGATGTGTTAATTGTCCGATTATATTTTTTGTTTTGCCATAAAACAGTTTTCAGAAGATCTGATTACAGTTTGATGAAGTAAGAACTTTCTGCCTTTATAAACTGGTCGGTGCTTTTTCATTCCGAATGATTTAAGTATATTTTTCATAATGGAAAACATAAGAAATCCTTTCATTAAAAAAATATTAACAGCATTGCAGCATTTACAATATTCAAGTGAATAATAATAAGACACAGAAATATATGATGTCTCCTTCAGTGATACATAACATTAAATCAGTTGTTCTATAAGGAAGATTTTAGTCCAAAAATGATAATATGAAAAACTCTTGAAATTGATGAAATAAATATCTATAATTTTTCACACATTCGCTGATGAAGACATACATCATTAGACCTATGAACAGGTTTTTGGCAAATGCAGTTGAAGATATAGACAATTTAAATCGATAATTTTCATGAAAGTCATAAGTAAAGAATAACAAAAAATTATTGCAATGTTCACTTATATAACTATTTATATATTCAAATAAAGGGCTACGCCTAGCGCAGCATGATACGACCGCAGCATGTCGTCCACTGAAATTTGAAAAAGTGTAATTTAAAGAGAGTATGGACATAGGAAAGAGCTTGACACAATAATTAGATAGACACAATAAGGAGATTGACCCAGTAATTAGCTGGACCCAAACTAGGGAAAATAAAAATTGGCCCTTATGGCTCCTTATGAAACCTCTTTCACCCTTTATAGCTTGGAAATGGTAAGAGATACGTCCAATCCATTGACATGCTGCTAAAAGCTTATATCAAGAGAAATCAAAAGAAAAAAATTCCATCAAAATCTGATCAAAAATAAAATTGCATATTATTTCGAAAAAAAATGCAATTTTGGCCCCTTAGACCCCTTATAGCTAGGAAACAGTAAGACCTATGCCAAATCCATTGACATACCACTGAAAGCTTATATCAAGAGGAATCCAAAGAAAAAAATCCCATCGAAATGCGATGAAGAATAAAAATTTTAGGTAATCTGCAAATTTGCAGTTTTGGTCCCTGTGAACCCTTATAGCTCGGAAACGGTAAGAACTACGCCAAATTCGTTTTGCATACGACTGAAAGCTTACATGAAGAGGAATCGAAAGAAAAAAATCCCATCGGAATCAAATGAAAAATACAAATTTTAGGTTATCTATAAATTTACCATTTTGGCCCCCTTCGGCCCTCATAGCTCGGAAACGGTAAGAGCTACGCCAAATCCATTGACATATTACTGAAAACTTACATCAAGAGGAATCCAAAGAAAAAAATCCCATCGAAATCCGATGAAAAATAAAAATTTTAGGTTATCTGTAAATTTACGATTTTGGCCCCTTCGGCCCCTCATAGCTCGGAAACGGTAAGAGCTACACCAAATCCGTTGACACACCTGAAAGCTTACATCAATAGGAATAAAAAAAAATCCCATCGAAATCCGATGAAAAATAAAAATTATAGGTTATCTGTAAATATACGATTTTGGCCCCCTTCGGCCCCTCATAGCTTGGAAACGGTAAGAGGTACGCCAAATCCGTTGACTTACTACTGAAAGCTTACATCAAGAGGAATCCAAAGAAAAAATATCCCATCGAAATCCGATGAAAAATAAAAATTTTAGGTTATCTGTAAATTTAAGATTTTGGCCCCCTTCGGCCCCTCATAGCTCGGAAACGGTAAGAGCTACGCCAAATCCGTTGGCATACTACTGAAAGCTTACGTCAAGAGGAATCCAAAGAAAAAAATCCCATGGAAATCCGATGAAAAATAAAAATTTTAGGTTATCTGTAAATTTACGATTTTGGCCCCCTTCGACCCCTCATAGCTGGGTAAGGAAACAAGTTACCAAAAATCTTATAGAAGAGCGCTATAATAATTTTTCATAAGGAATCCTTTGGAAAAAATTGCATCGAAATCGGACTAAAAATAAAACTAGAGGCTCTCAAGAGACTGTATAGCTCACCTGGTCCATGACTGGCATAAACTGCAGCCCAAAGTGACCCAATGTTAAAGTGTCTCATTTTCCAGAAGTTTCAAAGGAGAAAATCTTTGAACATGTTTTCCCCATAGGGTCCAATGTTAAACAATGGTCCCCGCTGGCGGCCATCTTGGATGAGGTGCAAACTTGTCAGACATAATTTTTTAAGAAGACCATTAAAGGCCTATTGTGACCAAGTTTGATTCCAACTGACCAAGTAGTTTCAGAGAAGAATGTCTTTGAATGTGTTTTTCCCATAGGGTCCAATGTTAAACTATGTCCCCCGCTGGCGGCCATCTTGGAATACATGCAGACTTACCAGACACATTCTTCGATAGGTACCGACTATGGACAGTTGACACCAAGTATGGTTCCAATTGGGCAAGTAGATTCAGCAGTTTCCACAGTAATTTAAAGCCCCACTTCCATTGCAACCAATTTCAGACCATCATTCAAAAAAATTTGGGCAGGGGTTCCCCTTATGATTCAAATAATGCATATTGCTGAAATCAAAACATTCCAAGTTCCCCTTACCATTAAAAAATTTTGGCAGGGGTTCCCCTTTATAATCTAGTTCAAACATATTTCTTATATTGTGAAGAAAACTATGAAGNACAATACGACAATCAAGCTTACATTGTAAGTTATACAGTTGAACTTAGTCTCTCAAACTTTGGTAGCTGGAATACCACTAATATCTTGAACTGTATTTAAAAGTCTGATCATGCTTTAGTATGTTTCTTTGTTTGGCTTTTTTGACAAAAACATTCTTGCTAAGGACCACTTTCGACACCAGTTTTGAAGTCAAAACATCATTTTGTAAATGGCGGGCAATGACAATTTTCAACATCAGTTCTGAAGTCACAACATCAATATCTATTTGGAAACCAAATTTCATTGAA